>OY992883.1:61399412-61481912 GCA_963921405.1 Cepaea hortensis
AAGCAAAGGTGTATATCCTTGTTTACTTCTATAGCACGTTCAATAACTGTTCGCAGCATATACACAGCATTTACTGTACCCTTTCCTTCTACAAAACCACATTGTTCTTCCCCTATTTCAGGTTGTATTTTCTTCCTCACTCTTTGCATGATAATTCATAGCAAAATCTTTGTGATGTGACTCATTATACTAATTGTTCTATGTTGATCACATTCCAAGGCTCCTGATTTCTTTGGGATTGCAATAAATACAGAGTGACATAATTCAGGAGGTATATCTCCAGTATCATATAATGTCTTCAGCAGTCTGATGACTTGCTCTAGTCCAAGTTCTTGTAAAGCTTTAATCATTTCTGTTGTGATGTTATCTGCACCGGGGATCTTGCCAGCTTTCATATGCGTAAGAACATTTCGAACCTCCATCTTCAAAATTGGCGGACCTTCATTATTAAATCTATATCATACTGTTCCTCTCTGTTATCATTATAAAGGTTTTTCACATAATCTGTCCATACATGTAGAATCTGATCTTTTTCTATTATGATTTTAGTTTTTAGATAGCCTGTTGATGTACTTGTTCTTTTATTAGTAAGTTCCTGAGTTCTTTTGTGCATTAATTTGGTATTTTGACTGTTGTGTTGTTTTTCAATGTCTAAGCACTTTTCCTCAAGCCATGCTTCTTTTGCCTCCTTACATAATATTCTGACTTGTCTGTGAATTTCTTCATATTTGGCAGAATTATTTTTGTTGAGTCTTATTGTTTCCATTAGGTGTAAAATTTATTCTGTCATCCATTTCTTACGACCCACCTTTGTAAATTTTGGAATAGTTGTTTCTGCAGCCAAACTGATTGAATTCTTCAACATTTCCCATTGATCATCCACATCCTGGAATAATATCTCTAGATCATACAATATATCAAATCTGTTCTGTACTTCTATGTTGAATTTGTTTTGTATTTCCTTGTCATTACTCAATGTACACAAATAATATTTAGTGTTTCCTGTTATATACTTGACTTTCTTCAACTTTATCCTCAGTGTTCCTGTAAGTAGTCTGTGGTCACTATAGCAATCAGCACTGGGAACTGTTTTTGCTACTGTTAGTGAGTTTCTAAATCTTCTGCTAATCAGAATGTAGTCAATCTGGTTTCTGATCCTGCTATCAGGACTCTTCCATGTCCATAATCTTCTAGGGTGTTGCTTAAACCAGGGGTTTCCTACAATCATTTCCTGTTCGTTTGCCCACTCCACGAGTCTGTATCCTCATTCATTTCTCTCTCCTAAACCATAGTTTCCTACTGTGTATCTATCATCTTGATTTCCTACTTTTGCATTGATGTTTATTTCTGAATTTTTACATTTCTTTAAGGCAGATTCTATGTCATTATTCCTCTACACTATCTTCACTGAATACAAGAACTAAAAGGGTATGAAAGAGTTGTTGAGTTGAATTGAGCTAAGAACCGACATCACTGCACTCAGAACATTCCAATACGCGCTCCGTCCCCTCGTTCAACAGCCAGCGAAGAGTCATACTACTAATCGTTCCCACCGAAATCTGATTGAAAGTTATCCTTGTCTTCCCTCTCAGTTTTGAGATTCTACCAGAACCTCCGCAATCTTCACCTGGCCCCGCAGGCGCACGACCACCACTCCCTTTTCATAGGTAATCTACCACCAAGAAGTACATTCCCTGCCACTCTGTCAGCCTGCTCATTCCCCCGCACTCCGGCATGGTCAGGGCAAAATATCCTACAATTCTCACAATCTGGGACCTCTGAGGCGAAGTGAGCCATTCCACACGAAACATTCCTTTCTCCACCTTACTAAGCAGACTCCTTGAGTCCATATTGAACACAATGTGTGTTGCAGTAGTCTCCTCTAACCAATGGAATGCTGCTGCAACTGCTTCCACCTCTGTTCTCATGCTGGAGATCGTAACCTCATATGCCAGACTCTCCTTTTTAAGAATCGTCCATTAGTCGTCGCAATGAAGCCCCGACCACTCCGTCTGGTTTCTCACCACTGACCCATCAGTATAGATCACCATGTCACCGTGATGTATGTTACTCTGGATCAGGATAGAGTGTGTTCCCTTGGAGCAAGATGGCGGGACATTTTTTCGTCCCGTAAAATGCAACGTGTTTTTTCCGAAATGTTTATGGATTAAGTGTGTTTTTCGTAGTGAAATGCAGTTCAGACTGTGCAACGGAGTTCGTGCACGCGCGCCCGGACTCCCTTCGGCGTATCATCAACGCCCGGTGGCGATAGTTAAGCCTACATTGACGACCAGACGACCGGCAAGGACACAGCGTGGTAAGAGGGCGAGCGCACGCAGAAGGCGATTACAATGTGATAGATTGAGCATCGGACACGTTCGAGTACTGTACTGGAACTGTGCATCATTTAGTAAACGCCGACCCATTCTTGAAAAACTACTCTACGGAAACGATATTGTAGTCTTAGAAGAAAAATAGCTCGGCGACGGAACAGTCAATGTCGCGGAGTTTCAGGGCTTCTATAACAGGCGGTACCTCACAGGTCATTCTGGTCCGCGACAACATACTGGTGTCTGAGATTGATATGTCCGCCTGGAACAGTAATGCCCTGCAAGTGCAGGCATTAAGAATAATGACGCCAGTGCAGCTTGTAATCGTGAACGTTTACATGCGAAATGGGAAGGTCGACGTGCGACAGTAGCAGAGTTTGTTCGATATGAATGAAAGGCATATCATTTACTGTGGGGACTTCAATGCCAGAGGCAGTTAGTGGGGGAATTGCATCACCAATAGACAGTGAGAAGATCTGGGGGACGCCCTGGCATCTGCTGCCCTTGTCTGTCTGAATGATGGGAAGGTCACTAGAATAGCCACTCGACCAGGTGACTCTGAAAGCGTCATTGATTTGACTCTAGTGTCGCCCACCATCGCACCAAGGTGCCGGTGGGGCACACTGGTGTACCACGACAGTGACTACTAACCTTGTATCATCCTGATCGAGAAGGACAGGGCCAAGTGTCAAGGAAACACTACAAATGCTTTCCCGTACGACAACACTGGTCGAGACACCATAAGCAAGATCAGAAGAAGAAAACTAACTTCCTCCCGCAGGAGACAAGAAAGATGGTTGCAGCCACCATGGTGGAATGGAGAGGTCGAGAAGGCATGGCTGGGAAAGAAGCAGGCTGTAAAATACTGGCAAAGAGCCAAAAAGGCTAACATGCCACAGGTTGAGTTGGCGGACCTGAAGACTGAGGTCCATAGGACGATGACATTATTCAAATCCTGCGCCAAACAGGCCAAGGCAGAGAAATGGGACGAGTTCTGCAGGAAGGTGTGCTCCGAGCGATCTCTTACGACATTCTGGCGCCTCCATAAGAGCATGAACGGCGCTGCACAACGTAGGGGTATTCCAGACTTTCAAGGCACAGACCTCACATGGAAAAAGTCGGATGCGGATAAAGGTAAGGCCCTTCTTGCCCGCTACATAGAGCAGACTGACCAGAAAGACGAGCCCGCCAGACAGAGGACCACAATGACACTATCTCAGTTTTGCGAGGGGGTCAGGACAGACGAAGAATGCATAATCACAGCTGAGACAATACGTGCGATGCCAAGAAATCACCTAACACCGCCCCAGGCCCAGACGGCATCCGATATGGTCACCTACTGGTGATGTCAGATGATGACATGGATGAACTGGCCAGAGAATTCAACACCAGTATCCAGAGGGGTCAGGTCAAAGAGGAATGGCTAAACAGCTACTTGCTGCCGCTGCCAAAACCGAACAAAGACCATTCCAAGATAAGCGGCTACAGAATCATTACGATGCAGGACACTGCTGGCAAGTTACTGGAGAAAATTGTAGCACACAGACTTGCTTGTGACTTGGAACAACTCGGCTGCTTCGCGCCCACACTTGGAGGATACAGACGTAACAAAGAGTCATGGCTGAATGCGGCGGTCTTTGCTCAAAATGTTTACGAAGGATTTCAGGTCAGAGAAGATACATGTGCGGCCGCCATAGACTTAGAGGACGCATACAATAGAGTATCCTTCGAGCACTTGATGCAAATCCTCCTCAGACTGAAAGTTCACCCTCACCTTGTACAATGGATAGCTGCAGTTCTGCTCCAAAGGAAGGTGGTGCTAAGATGCGGGAGTTGGTCTTCTGAGCCGATAACGATATGTCCAGGATTGTCGCAGGGTTCACCACTGTCACCAGTACTATTCAACGTGTATACGGCGCCGATCACTGAACAACAGTTGGACGGGAGGGGTAGGACTCTTGTCATTTGCTGACGACATTCTCGTGTATCGACAGGGTCGAGATAGACAGGCGGTTGCCAATGATATGCTGGGCGAACTAGATCGAATTTCCACATGGTGTGCTGATGCCGGTACCCTTGTCAACCCTGCAAAGGCATCAGTTACGTGGCTCTCCCTAAACAACGATATTGTGAACACAGACCTGCCGGCAGTAAGAATGGACGGGAGCATTTTGAGTAGAACCCAGTCAATGACATATCTTGGCGTGAGGCTTGATCGTAGCCTGTTCTTCAGAGATCATGTCAATTATGTCATAACGAAAGCTCGAAAAGGTTTGTCAGCAATGAGAGTCATGGCGACTGCCAATATCGAGCTGCCAATACTTCTGTTCCAAGGACTGGTGCTTTCACGCATCGAGTATGCCCTGGCCATCCTCACTGTCAGCCCTACACAGATTGGAAGACTTGAAAAGGTACAAAACGAAGCCATTCGCATCATTTTGGGCTGCACGAGAGATACCAGCTGTGTAGCAATAAGATACCTCCTTGACTTCCCGACAATGGAACACAGGATCAAGATCTGGAGAGCTCGTGCACACTTAAAAATAAATGCAGATGAGCAGCACCCTCTGCATGACGCTATTTTCAGAGAAAATAGTGACAGGCTAAAGAGGGGCAAATCATGGATGGGTCGGGCGGAAGATATCGTCAAACAGGTCTGCAGTCTTACCAGCATCAACCCCGGCAAGAAATGCGTGCCGGTCCCTCCAGCTTTTAAGTGCACTTTCTCCTGCATTATCACACTCGACAGACGGTGCAGAGAGCAGAACCCTGCCGCTGTCAATGCAGAGGTCAACGAACTCATCTATGAGCACTCAGATAGCCCCGAAGTGCTAATCTATACAAATGGATCTGTTGTAAAGCAGCAGAGAAGTGTGTGGGCATTTACAGCCCGTTCAGAGGGCCGAACTATTCAAGAATCCAGTGGTGCCCACTCTATGACCACGAGGAGCATGACGATGGAGGTGATGGCTGTTACACAGGCTTTCATATGGCTGGAATCACAGCATTATACCAACGTGTGTGTACTAAGTGACTAAATGAGCATGATTCAAAATGTCGAAGCTGGATCTGTACGTAGACAGTGGACTGAGTCGCTGCGGAAGTCTGTTGTCCGTAAAGTCACCTTCATCTTTGTCCCGTGACATGCGTGAGTCGAGGGAAATGAACGAGCTGATAAAGTGGCTGGCTCTGCACCCCCTGTAGATAGCCAGCCCATGGATCGTGCCGATGTTATTACCGTCCTCAAAGATATGGCGAGAACAGAGAACTTTGACGTCAGTGAATCCACATCGCTGTCCAGGATGAAAGACTTGGGAGTTAGTTAGTTAGTCGACAGATCATCCTCGTTGCACATCGAACCATTCAGTCCATAAGTGCTCGGATCCCCTCCTCAGCAAATCCCGCAGCGTGTAGCGGCTAACGACGCCAGTTCTGTGTTGGTTTACCAATCTTCTTTGGCTTCCTGCGTAGTGTTCTTGTTTGGCCACTCCTCTTTTAATTTGCTGCTCCCGCAGTCTGGCCATTGTTGTAGATTCACAGTCATCACTTGGTTCTCGCAAAAGTCTCACTTCTCGTAGAGCATTCAGAATGTCAGCCTGGTCCATGGCGCGTCCGCCCTCCACAGTAGCCTCACCTGCGAGCTTCTCAGCCCGCTCATTTCCTTGTACTCCCGCATGACCTGGCACGAAGATGAAACTAATCTTTGCCAGCCGAGACCGCTTCAGAGGCAGCAACCATTCTCTTCGGATCGACCCCTCCTCTATCCTCTTGATCATGTTCATTGAGTCGCTAAGGAAACAAGCCCTAGTGAATGTCTGTGTCTCGAGCCATGTTATTGCTTTACTTACTGCCATGACTTCCATGGTCAGGCTACTTGTGGTTTCAGTGAAAGCACCAGAGTCCTCCTTCACAATTCTCCCTCCGGCCCGAGCTGTAAAGGCCCATGAGCTTCTCACATGTCGGACGACCGACCCATCTGTGTAGATGACCGCGTCACCGTCTAGCGAATTCTCGAAAATCAACGCTAGTACTTCAGCCTCAACAGCAGCCGGATTTTCTTGTCTGCATTTTCTATCTAGTTGGATGCAAACTGAAAAGGATGTGCAGAAGTCTGTTGGCACTTGCACCCACTCCTCGCCAGGTTCTAAGTCCTCAAGTGTACACACCTGTTGAAGAATGTCTTCGGCTTGACCCATCCACGACCGTCCTCTTTTTAACCTGCTGCCCTTCACCTTCCTAATTTCACTATGCAGTGGATGTTGTGTGTTTGCGTTAATTCTGAGGTATGCGCGTGCCCTGCAAGCTTGTATTCTTTCTTCAATGGTTGGAAAATCAAGAAGGTAGCGCATCGCCCTGCATGCTGTATCTCTTGTACATCCAAGAATAATGCGCATAGCTTCATTCTGTATCCTTTCCATCCTTTCTATCTGCTTATGGCTGAGAGTCAGGATTGCCATTGCATACTCCAAAACAGACATGACCAGCCCCTCGTACAGAAGACATAGATGGCGCTGCTCACAGTTTGCTGCCACCATCACCCGCATCGCTGCCAAACCCCGCTTGGCCTTTGTTATCACCTGGTCTATGTGCACATTATAAGCAAGGCTTCGATCAAACCGTATCCCCAGGTAATTCATTGCCTGCGTTCTTTCCACCGTCTCTGAACACAGCATTACAGTTGGTGTTGGATTGTTGACAATATGATTATTCAACGAGAACCAAGTCACTGTTGCCTTTGTTGGGTTGACCATTGCCCCAGCTTCATCACACCAAGTACTTATGCGATTGAGTTCGGTTTGTAGTTCCACAGCAACCTCCTCTCTATCCTTACCCTGACGATACACTAAAACATCATCGGCATACGACAATGTCCTGCCAGTTCCAGTGATCTGCTCACTGGTGATTCTCACTGTGTAGGCGTTGAACAGTACCGGAGATAATGGTGATCCCTGTGGTAGGCCAGGATATATTGTTGTTGGTTCCGAAGTCCAACTGCCACATCTAAAAACTACTTTCCGTTGGAAGAGGGCTGCAGCGATCCAACTAAGGAGGAATGGACTTACGTTTAGTTCGAGAAGCTGAAGCATTAAAAAATCCAGTGGTACTCTGACGTATGCGTCCTCAAGATCAATCGCTGCAGCAACGGTTTCAGTGCCTGAGTGGAAACCTTCATAGACATCCTGGGCAAAGACTGCTGCATTGGTCCAGGTTTCTCTTTTTGGACGGTACCCACCCAGGGTGGGTGGGAAAACACCTTGCCTCTCTAGTTGGCTTGATATTTTCCTGGCAATTACCTTCTCCAGCAGCTTGCCTATTGTATTCTGCATGGTTATAATTCGATATCCCTGAATTTTTGTGTGGTCTTTGTCAGGCTTCGGCAAGGGAATCAGATAGCTGTGTAACCATTCCTCCTTGATGCTAGCACTCCCTATACTGTTGTTGTACATGTCTGCTAGTTTCTCTAGCTCATTGTCGGTACACCTATTTATGTCGTCGTATCTTATGCCATCAGGACCTGGAGCACTGTTTTTTGATCGTCGAAGCACAGCCTTGATTTCTTTCACTATCACTGTGTCTTCATCCGAGGTGTTCTGGGCCTTGCATCTGTCTGAGGTGACCTCCTTGGCCAGATTTCGGTCTCCCATGTCTGTCTGGTTGCTCTGCTCATGGTAGCGTTCAAAGAGGGCTTTGCCCTTGTCCTCGTCAGTCCTCTGCCAGATGAGGTCAGCACCTTGGAAGTCAGAAATGCTCTTATTCTTGACTACACCACTCATGCTTTTATGTAGTCGCCAGAACAATTTCAGTGACTTGTCTGTGCTTACTCTTTGACACACCTCTGCCCATTTTTCGCTTTTAACCACCTTGACCAGTTTTTTGAAATAGCTTACTTTTGTGTGCATCTCTCTTTCTAAGTGCAAGCAGGGACTAGGATGACCAGCTCTGTTCTTCTTGGCATTTTGCCATCTCCTTACAGCACTACGCTTATCCACCCAAGCCTTCTCCACCTCGAGACTCCACCAAGGTGGCTGCTTCCAGCTTTTTTTCCTGCCCTGAAACGTTCTGCGCTTGTCACGTCTTATTTTACTCACCACATCTTGCCCTGTACTGTCATACTGGAACGTCTTTACCTTTAGCTTGTGCTGCCTGGTTCTGCCTTTCTCCACCAATATGCTGCAAGGGTGGTGGTCGCTGCCATGGTGTCCTAGGACACCCCATCTACACACTGTAGTGAGTGAAGGTGAAACTAGCGCCAGATCAATAGCACTGTCCTCATCGCCCGGACGGCTTGCTGTCCTGGTGACACAGCCACTGTTGATACAAACCAGGTCGATGGTTTCCAGTGCAGTCTCGAGCTCCTCCCCTTGTGTATTGGAGGAAGTGTTTCCCCATGATCTGCCTTTAGCGTTGAAGTCACCACAGAAAATAAAATATCTCTCTTGACCTAATATGTCACTTAAGCACGAATGGTAGACTGATTGAACTCTTACCGCCTGTATTTGTATATCGTCACTGTCCCAACTGGACATGTCTAGCTCTGACGCCACCATGCTGTCGCGAACGAGAATCGCCGTTCCCAGATGTCGTCTGTTGTAGAAACATTTGAAGCCGGCAATTCGGAGTAGCTGATCGCCCAGTCTCGTCTCCTGGAGTGCTACAATGTCGTTCCTGTAAACTAGGGTTTCTAAAATAGAGCCCCGTTGTTTTACACTGGCACAGTTCCAATATAGAACACGGATGTTCCTGAGTCCTAGACGGTGAGTCTAAAACGCCTCAAACCACCTAGCTTACCTTGCTTCTTTGTCCCTGCGCTGCTACCACGCCGCTTCGTTATGTTGACTGCTGACCGCTCGGAAAAAACACGTTCTTCCGCCATGTTGAAAAAACGTAAACACAGACTGCTGATAACCACACACGCTGCTGAAAATTTACTCAAGGATGGCTTCGCTCGATGCACGAACTCCGTAGCACCCGCGCAGATCATTTAGTAGAAACTCCTGGTTTTACATCCTGGCACACCAATTACACGCAAGAGATGAATAAATCCATCCCCTATGCGAAAAAGTTAACGAACACAAAACAACGCGACCGTCCGTCGCCATCTTGAAACCGGAAGTTAAGAATTGGCACGGCCAGACGCGAGAGGTACATCGGGAAAACGAGGTAACCACCACAGAACTGACACTATTAGCCACCGGATGCTGATGCATATGCTGGGGGGGGGGGGGGAGGATCTGAGCACCTATGGACCTGTCCGGAGTGCAATGAAGATACCCCAACTGATAACTGATAACTGATACTCTGGATCAGTTGTCTCACCTCAAACTCTGTGCGGCCTACTGTCCATTCTCTGCACTCACGACCCATGTGTTACTATTACATTGTGCTAGTCCGTCATGTCTTCTGGTACTTAAACCCATCCGTTTTCACAATTAATGTTCTCTAGATCACACACCTGACGGACAGATATTTCCGCCTGTGCCATCCAGGACTTGCCTCGTCTTAGTCTATGACCCTTGACCATATCCATGGTTTCATGCAGGGGGTTATCCCTATCTGCAGCAACTCTCAGGTACCATTTGGCCTAAAGGACCCTATGCCTATCCGACATTGTTATTAGCGCCAGGATATGCCTCATGCATATAATTGGTGTGTCCTCTGTGTGCCCCGATGGCCGTATTTTATATGTGCTCCAACCGTTCAAGCTGACTCTTTTATACTGTCAGCATTCCCAAACCACACTCGATGACATAAAGTATTAACTGCTGAAAGAGCCTGTAAAGCATTATCAGATATACCCAGGTTGCTGCCTTCGCCCTCAATGCGTTTAATTCCCTGCCAGCCTTCACCACCAAAGCCTCCACATGATCTTCATAAGGCATACACCTGTCAAAGGTGATACCCAAGTATGTCAATTTACTCTCACTACTAAGAGGACATCCATTCAATGTAATACATGGGACTCATGCCGTCACAATCCGGTTATCCAGGGAGTACCAAACAGCAGATGCCTTGACTGGATTTATAACGACCCCTACGTGCCTGCACTACATCCGCCACCCTGTTTACTGCCGTCTGTAAGTCTTCAACCAAACTGGCCCTGTCTCTGCCCTGTCTGTACACCAGCACATCGTCTGCAAATGTCACCATTCTACCAACACCTGGTGTCTCAATACCTGCGACTTTGCTGGTCTAGATATTAAAGAGCACTGGGGACCTGGCAGATCCCTGTGGCAACCCAGATGTAATAGTACAGGGGTCAGAAGTTCAGGAACCAATGCGCAGTGCAACCTTACGCTCTTATAGGACTGCCGCAACCCATCCGACAGCGCAAAGGCAGACCTTCATGTCCAACGGAGTGTATATCAATCGATCATACCTGACCTTGTAATACGCATTCTCCAGGTCAAGAGCAACCAACACTGTCTCTTGCTTATCCTGGAAGCCCTCATCGACATCATGAAAGAATCATTAGGTGAAGCTTGGGGAGAGAATTGGACACAATCATTAGATGGAGCTTGATGAGAGAATTTGACACAATAATTAAGTGCAGCTTGGGGAGGGAACTAGACTTAATCTCAAAACTGAGAGGGAAGACCAGGAGAACTTTTAATCAGATAGCGGTGGGAACGATTAGTAGTATAACTCTTCGCTGGCTGTTGAATGAGGGGACTGAGCACGTATGGGAATGTCCTGAGTGCAGTGATATCGGTTCTTAACTCAACTCAACTCAACTAGACATAATAGCTTTGGGAGAGAACTGACACAATCATTAGGTGACGCTTGGGGAGACAACTGGATAAATTCCGGCGAATCAAGAATTGAAGAAACCCTGGTGACCGGGGATGTGGAACGCATTGAGAAAACCCGATAATAAACCTGATAAGAGTGTGATAAAGAAACACCTTTTTCTGAAACCCACAGAGCAAAAGATAGAGAGAGAGAGGGAGAGAGACCTATATCACACAGAAGAGAATAACACACAGAGATGTTGAGGACAAGGGGAGGGGCGCTGGAGGAAACAGCAAAAGTGAGAACGACTGGATGTGATTTGGTTGAATGGAATTTAAAAAAAAAAACAGAATTAGTTCTTAGTCTTAGTTTATTTGTTGCTATTCTTTGCCTCCATTGATCTAGTTTACTCTCAATTTTATTTGTTAGTAAATGCTGTTTTTCCGTTTATTATATCTTTCGAAAATAGGATTTAACAATCCTCTTCGTCTATAAATCGTGCGCCACAATCCGTGTTTAATCAATAAATATAGCTTAGTGTGCGTTCTTTTACATGTTATGTTTAATTACATAGTAACGTCTTCATTTATTTCGCAGCTTTGTCTTGTAGTTCAGTTGTTTATCTCTTATATTCTGCTCCTGCATACACCACCAATACTCCATGTAACAGACTCACAAGGCCTTCGGTAGACGATAGATTAAAGCGTTCTATATGCAACAAATTGATGGGAAAGACCTTAGACTTGTAAAAAACAATATTGGAAACAACAAGCTGCCATCAGAATTGATAACGAAGTAGGTCAATATCAGCATATTAAAAGAGGTGTGAGACAGGGATGTGAAATGTCACCAGATCTTTTTTCCCTGTACATTAAAAATATTTGCAGAAATATAAAAGAAGGAATCAACATTGGGGGACGATGCATCAAGAACATTAGATATGCAGATGATACAGTCATTATTGCAGACAATGAACAGGACCTGCAACATTTAGTAGATACGGTTGTTGCAGACAGTGAACAATTAGGGTTAGAACTGAATAGCAAGAAGACACAGATTGTTGTCGTCACTGGGAAGAAGGAAATACCACAATGTGATATACGAGTAAATGGGCATATTCTTAAGCAAGTTAATC
Organism: Cepaea hortensis; assembly: GCA_963921405.1. Lineage (NCBI taxonomy): Eukaryota > Metazoa > Mollusca > Gastropoda > Stylommatophora > Helicidae > Cepaea > Cepaea hortensis. The sequence continues at coordinate 61,411,608 of OY992883.1, forward strand.
GGTACAGTTATCTCGGAACAGTAATAACATCTGATGGGAGATGCCTTGAAGAGATTAGAACAAGAATTGCCATTGCGAAGGTAGCCTTTAGCAAGATGAAAAACATACTGACCAATAAAAAGATATCAATTGAAACGAGAAAATGAGTGTTGAAATGCTACATAGAACTTGTACTTTTGTTTAGTTTAGTCTAGTTTAGTCGATGGATCAATATCACGGCACACGGGTGTAACCCATAAGTGCTTCGTTCTCCTCCTAACTCAAACCTGAGTCTGGAGAAACTCAGCTCAGTGCACGAACTCCGTAGCACCGGCGAGGATCCTGAATACTTTGGGTAGATTTTCAACTCGAAATTTTGCCCGGGCAGCGCCGTTAGGCTACTCTTTTTCGATTTCCAACTGCCAAGGGATTTTTTACGTGCGCAACAATACACACGAGCGTCCGATCTCACTACCCAGAGACCAGGGGAAATTTTATTACTAGAAGTCCACGTGAAATAAATCCCTGTCCTCACCGGAGCTTGAACTCGGGACCTCCAGCACTCGAGGCGGACACCATACCCCGAGACCACGCAGCCCCCTTATAATCCCCTTGTACTTTTGTATGGATGTGAAGCGTGGACAATGAGCAGACAAGCTGAAAAACATCTGATGGCTGTGGAAATGCGGTTTCTGAGGAAAATGCAAAGAATACCATGGACAGACAGAAAAACCAATGAACAAGTCCTTCAAGAAACAAATGAAGATCGTAAACTGATTAGAGACATTAGACGTAAACAGTCAAAAAATTTTGGGGCATGCCTTGAGAAAAAATGACTTGGAGAACTTTGTGACAACTGGCAAGATCGAAGGGAAGAGACCAAGGAAAAGACTGAGAAGTAAATACTTGGATGGCTTTGCCACGTGGCATGGTCGAGACAGGAACATAGAGCTGATCCAAGACTCTGGTGATCGAGTGAGATGGCAAAGCATGACCGCCCACGTTTATCAGCATGGCACATGATGTATGGATATGCAATAAGTTCAATGTTTACGCTTCTGAGTGGAGTTTCCGAGGAAGTCAAGGCTGACAGATTTCTCTAGGAAAGCAGATATCATATTTCTCTAGGAAAGCTGGTATAAGATTTCCTTAGGAAATTAGATATCAGATGTTCTCTAGGAAAGCAGATATCAGATTTTCTCTAGGAAAGCAGATATCAGATGTTCTCTAGGAAAGCAGATATGGGTGTATACTATTACATTGTATGGAGTTTTGCTCATGACGTCATCTATTCCACCACCACCACGGCAAGATCTGCCATGTGATTACTTAAGCATATCTTTAATTATGCACGTGGGTGTGTACTCAACAGTTGTACCTCAACCCAGGAAGCACACATTCCTATCAACACCAGTTAGTGCACACAGATATCTGCATTCATGGAGCTCCGAACATTCTCAAGGTATGTCCACAATCTGTGAGTAACCAATAGAGTAAATGCGTGCGTTTGTGCGTGCGTTTGTGTGCGTTTATGCGTGCGTGCTAATGCGTGCGTGCGTGTGTGTGTGTGTAAAACACTTGATGGCAATCTATAAATATTAACCCTTTTTATCCTCTCTCACTACAATTGTAGCCCAATCAGTTGCACTAGTGCAGAGTCGCCAACCAAGTAACAGACAGAAAAAATAACAAAATCCCGGTAAGAGTACAGATATCAACAAATAACACTACTCCCTCAACTTTGCAACGTTACTGTCCCTCACTTTCCCAACAAACGTGAGTAAGCGAGACGTAGAACCAAGAGTACTGTGTTTCTGCAGAGGACCCGCGCACTATGCTGCAGCTTTCATCGATGTATCTATACTTCTAGACTTGAGAAAACGGTGTTCAATGGTTAAATGTTGATCTGCAGAGTTGCTGGCCAACATTTACAACTCTTCTGTCCAAAACAATCCCCATAGTGGTCATGTATTCCAATATCCATGGTGGTCATTTATTCCAATCCACATGGTGGTCATGTATTACAATCCCCATGGTGGTCATGTATTACAATCCCCAATGTGGTCATGTATTACAATCCCCATGGTGGTCATGTATTACAATCCCCATGGTGGTCATGTATTACAATCTCCATGGATGTCATGTATTACAATCCCCAATGTGGTCATGTATTACAATCCCCATGGTGGTCATGTATTACAATCCCCAATGTGGTCATGTATTACAATCCCCATGGTGGTCATGTATTACCATCCCTATGGTGTCATGTATTACAATCCCCATGGTGGTCATGAATTACAATCCCCATGGTGGTCATGGAATACAATCTCCATGGTGGTCATGTATTACAATCTCCATGGTGGTCATGTATTACAATCTCCATGGTAGTCATGTATTACAATCTCAATGGTGGCCATGTATTACAATCTCCATGGTGGTCATGTATTACAATCTCCATGGTGGTCATGAATTACAATCCCCAATGTGGTCATGTATTACAATCTCCGTGGTGGTCATGTATTACACCCCCAATGTGGTCATGTATTACAATCTCCATGGTAGTCATGTATTACAATCTCAATGGTAGTCATGTATTACAATCTCCATGGTGGTCATGTATTACAATCTCCATGGTGGTCATGAATTACAGTCCCCAATGTGGTCATGTATTTCAATCTCCGTGGTGGTCATGTATTACATCCCCAATGTGGTCATGTATTACAATCTCCATGGTAGTCATGTATTACAATCTCAATGGTGGTCATGTATTACAATCTCCATGGTAGTCATGTATTACAATCTCCATGGTGGTCATGTATTACAATCTCCATGGTGGTCATGTATTACAATCTCCGTGGTGGTCATGAATTACAATCCCCAATGTGGTCATGTATTCAAATCTCCGTGGTGGTCATGTATTACATCCCCAATGTGGTCATGTATTACAATCTCCATGGTAGTCATGTATTCCAATATCCATGGTGGTCATTTATTCCAATCCACATGGTGGTCATGTATTACAATCCCCATGGTGGTCATGTATTACATCCCCAATGTGGTCATGTATTACAATCTCCATGGTAGTCATGTATTACAATCTCCATGGTGGTCATGTATTACAATCCCCAATGTGGTCATGAATTACAATCTCCATGGTGGTCATGTATTACAATCCCCAATGTGGTCATGTATTACAATCTCCATGGTAGTCATGTATTACAATCTCAATGGTAGTCATGTATTACAATCTCCATGGTGGTCATGTATTATAATCTCCATGGTAGTCATGTATTACAATCTCCATGGTGGTCATGTATTACAATCCCCAATGTTGTCATGTATTACAATCTCCATGGTGGTCATGTATTACAATCTCCATGGTGGTCATGTATTACAATCCCCAATGTGGTCATGTATTACAATCTCCATGGTGGTCATGTATTACAATCTCAATGGTGGTCATGTATTATAATCTCCATGGTGGTCATGTATTACAATCTCCATGGTGGTCATGTATTATAATCTCCAATGTGGTCATGTATTACAATCTCCATGGTAGTCATGTATTACAATCTCCATGGTGGTCATGTATTACAATCCCCAATGTGGTCATGTATTACAATCTCCATGGTGGTCATGTATTACAATCCCCAATGTGGTCATGTATTACAATCTCCATGGTAGTCATGTATTACAATCTCAATGGTAGTCATGTATTACAATCTCCATGGTGGTCATGTATTATAATCTCCATGGTAGTCATGTATTACAATCTCCATGGTGGTCATGTATTACAATCCCCAATGTTGTCATGTATTACAATCTCCATGGTGGTCATGTATTACAATCTCCATTGTGGTCATGTATTACAATCCCCAATGTGGTCATGTATTACAATCTCCATGGATGTCATGTATTACAATCTCAATGGTGGTCATGTATTATAATCTCCATGGTGGTCATGTATTACAATCTCCATGGTGGTCATGTATTATAATCTCCATGGTGGTCATGTATTACAATCTCCATGGTGGTCATGTATTACAATCTCCATGGTGGTCATGTATTACAATCCCCAATGTTGTCATGTATTACAATCTCCATGGTGGTCATGTATTACAATCTCCATGGTGGTCATGTATTATAATCTCCATGGTAGTCATGTATTACAATCTCAATGGTGGTCATGTATTACAATCTCCAATGTGGTCATGTATTACAATCTCCATGGTGGTCATGTATTACAATCTCCATGGTAGTCATGTATTACAATCTCAATGGTAGTCATGTATTACAATCCCCAATGTGGTCATGTATTACAAACACATAACCTGAACTTTCAGTTCAACTCAATCCAAAATGTTCTAGGAAGTAGAATTAGCCGATATGATATTGCCCATATGACTCACCGAGATATGATATTGCCCATATGACTTACCGAGATATGATAGTGCCCATATAACTACCGAGATATGATATTGCCCAAATGACTCACCGAGATATGATATTGCCCATATAACTCACCGAGATATGATATTGCCCATATGACTCACCGAGATATGATATTTCCCACATGACTCACCGAGATATGATATTGCCCGTATGACTCACCGAGATATGATATTGCCCATATGACTCACCGAGATATGATATTGCCGATATGACTCACCGAGATATGATATTGCCCATATGACTCACCGAGATATGATATTGCCCTTATGACTCACCGAGATATGATAGTGCCCATATAACTACCGAGATATGATATTGCCCATATGACTCACCGAGATATGATATTGCCCATATGACTCACCGAGATATGATATTGCCCTTATGACTCACCGAGATATGATATTGCCCATATGACTCACCGAGATATGATATTGCCCATATGACTCACCGAGATATGATATTGCCCATATGACTCACCGAGATATGATATTGCCCATATGACTCACCGAGATATGATATTGCCCATATGACTCACCGAGATATGATATTGCCCATATGACTCACCGAGATAGGATAGTGCCCATATAACTACCGAGATATGATATTGCCCATATGACTCACCGAGATATGATATTGCCCATATGACTCACCGAGATATGATATTGCTCATATGACTCACCGAGATATGATATTGCTCATATGACTCACCGAGATATGATATTGCCCATATGACTCACCGAGATATGATATTGCCCATATGACTCACCGAGATATGATATTGCCCATATGACTCACCTAGATATTATATTGCCCATATGACTCACCGAGATATGATAGTGCCCATATGACTCACCGAGATATGATATTGCCCATATGACTCACCGAGATATGATATTGCCCATATGACTCACCGAGATATGATATTGCCCATATGACTCACCGAGATATGATATTGCCCATATGACTCACCGAGATATGATATTGCCCATATGACTCACCGAGATATGATATTGCCCTTATGACTCACCGAGATATGATATTGCCCATATGACTCACCGAGATATGATATTGCCCATATGACTCACCGAGATATGATATTGCCCATATGACTCACCGAGATATGATATTGCCCATATGACTCACCGAGAAATGATATTGCCCATATGACTCACCGAGATATGATATTGCCCATATGACTCACCGAGATATGATATTGCCCATATGACTCACCGAGATATGATATTGCACATATGACTCACCGAGATATGATATTGCCCATATGACTCACCGAGATATGATATTGCCCATATGACTCACCGAGATATGATATTGCCCATATGACTCACCGAGATATGATATTGCCCATATGACTCACCGAGATATGATATTGCCCATATGACTCACCGAGATATGATATTGCCCATATGACTCACCGAGATATGATATTGCCCATATGACTCACCGAGATATGATATTGCCCATATGACTCACCGAGATATGATATTGCCCATATGACTCACCGAGATATGATATTGCCCATATGACTCACCGAGATATGATATTGCCCATATGACTCACCGAGATATGATATTGCCCATATGACTCACCGAGATAGGATAGTGCCCATATAACTACCGAGATATGATAGTGCCCATATAACTACCGAGATATGATATTGCCCATATGACTCACCGAGATATGATATTGCCCATATGACTCACCGAGATATGATATTGCCCATATGACTCACCGAGATATGATATTGCCCATATGACTCACCGAGATATGATATTGCCCATATGACTCACCGAGATATGATATTGCCCATATGACTCACCGAGATATGATATTGCCCATATGACTCACCGAGATATGATATTGCCCATATGACTCACCGAGATATGATATTGCCCATATGACTCACTGAGAACCGAGTGGTCTATAAACTACTGGGCTAGCACAATATACCAACTACGTGTCAATGCGAGGTAAAGAGTCCTTTACTTTAGTTGACTGTTGTAGCTGTTGATTTCTTTAGTCCACAGCAGGAACTAGCATGGTGAGCAGAATACTTTCAAGAACTACTTAACCCCACACACAACATAGAAAACCCTAACTCTGTGCCTAAATGAGTTAACAACAAGAACTTAACTTCATACTTTCAGAAGTAAAATCAGCTGTACAGAAAAGTTCCCTCCCCCTCCCCCCCCCCCCCCCTCCTTCCCCCTTTACCCCCAGGGTTGTGGGAAAACGGGAATTAAGTGGCTCACAAGACTTTTTACCATAGCCTGGGACGAAAAAAAACGTCCCAGGCGGTTGGCAACAGTCACTGATAATACCAATATGGAAGAATAGGCAATATGGGAGAGTGAGGAATATACAGGGCTATATATAGCAAAACAGAGAAAATGTACGCAAAGCTATTGGAACAAAACTCTAGACCTATAGTCGAACAACAGTTAAGCAAAGTACAGTTTGATTTCAGAAAAGTTAACAATTGCACTGATGCACTATTCACATTAAGATAAATATGTGGGGGAACACCATCGAATACAGTGACTAGAAGAATATTGTTTGTAGAACGCTTTCGACAGAGTAGATAGATATAAAATATGAATCATTCTTGAAGATTACGGGATACAAGACAATTACTACACAAACATCATAGCCATGTACCACTCGAGCCAATGTGCAGTAAGAACACAAGAAGGTTTATCGGATATGTTCATAGTCAATACAGGAGAGAAACAGGGACGTGTGCTCTCTCTCTCTCTCTCCCCCCCTCCCTCCCTCCCCCCCCCCCCTTGCTATTTAATATTGACAAAGGCAGAATAACCAAAAAAGCAGGCCTTGACATAACAGATTCAGAAAATTTCGAACGCTTTACTTTAAACGAAACAATAGATCCTCCTGTAGTAACTGAGATTTTATTTGCAGACTATAAGTTTTACAGCGACAAGGGCAGACGTCAAAATCATATGAATAAGCTGAGTTCAACATGCAGGAGATACAATATAAATACAACCAAAACTGAAGTAATGCAGATTAGCAGATCTCCTGGTCCACTAAATATACCGATAAATAGTACACCTCCAAAACAGATTAAATAATGTAAATATCTACAAAGTATGATCACAGAAGATGACAGAATTGACAGAGAAATCGAAATCAGATGTCAAAAGGCAAATGCATTTATATAATATATCAACTATCACCCACACTGAAACATCCAAATATACCCATGTCCGCAAAACGACAGACACTAAATAATATATTCACACCAACTCTATGCTATCAATGTCAAACTTGGACATTACCCAAATCAAACTTACGCAAAATCTACACCTGCGAGATGAGATGCTTGAGAAGAGCTGCCAACTTAACTATCCCACACCGAGTAAGAAATAATATTATCAGACAGACAGTGGCATCTACACCTTGTGCCACAGATATTGAAAGGCAGAAGATCAAATGTTCCGACCATCTTGTTAGAATGCAACACCATGAACTACCAGCACTGACGCTACACCAAATAAGATCGGCAAGAGGACACCCGAGAAGAAAATGAATTGACGACATCTAAGACATTGTACAATCACACGGAATAACACTAGCCAGTGCCACCCATCGGACGCTGGAACATCAACTACCCCCCCCCCCCTCACCCACCTCCCGCTCCACCACTCCCCTCACCCACCCACCGATATGTAACGGCAAAAAATTTTTTTTGAATGTGAAGTTATTGCTGTAATTGTTGAATTGTTGTTATTATTTGTGATTGAACTAATTATCAAAATCCCTGCTCACTTGTTAGCTGAAAGCACATGTGAGAAGGAACTCTGTCACTTACAGCTGGACAACACCGCCGAGACGAGCAGGCAACATAATCGCCTATTTTCGGTCCACCGGGACCATATGGAGATCATCTATTCTGGGTGGTACTTTGTCTACTCCAGTATCTACATCTGGTCAGGGGGTGACTTTCCGTGTAAGCAGCTCTTAAACCAGGTACTGAACCCGACACATATTCGTCATGTCGTTGATGTTTTCATCATTTTAATCTACATCACTAACTCTCCATCGTCATTATCACTGCTATCATCTTCAATATTATCGTCATAATTGGGATCGTTTTCATTATCAGCGCGATCATCATGATAATCTGCATTATTAAAGCAGACACCATCAACATAGTCATGATCATTTCCAGTACCATAACTATCATCATTCCATTACCATCAGGATGGTGACACTTCTATGACTAGTACATTCAACACCATCATTATTGTGTCTCTAACATCATCATCGTGGTCATCATCATCATTATCATCATCATTATCATCATCATCATCATTATCATCGCTATTGCGAGACACCAATGTGAAAACCACCACTACTAACACCGCAAATACCACTATAATTAGCTTCATTACTTCACCGTCATTATCATTATCAACTTAAACATAAACACCACCATTACTAATATCACTTCTATTATCATTCCTGTGTTCATCGTCTAATCTATACAATCAATCAATCAATCATGTGCCATGCCGGAAAGCGTGGGCGGTCATGATTCGCCATTTCACTCGATCACCAGAGTCGTGGATCAGCTCAGTGTTCCTGTCTCGTCCATGCCATGTGGCCAAGCCATCCAGGTATTGTCCTCTCGGTCTTCCTCTTGGTCTGTTCCCTTCGATCTTGCCAGCTGTCACTAAGTTCTCCAATCCATTTCTTCTCATAACATGTCCAAAAAAGTTTGACTGTCTACGTCTAATTTCTCTAATCAATTTACGATGTTCATTTGTCTCCTGTAGTACTTGGTCATTGGTTTTTCTGTCTGTCCATGGTATTCTTTGCATTTTCCTCAGAAACCACATTTCTGCAGCCATCAGATGTTTTTCAGCTTGACTGCACATTGTCCAAGTTTCACATCCATACAAAAGAACAGGCTCTATGTATCCCCTCAACACTCTAATCTATACATGTCATTGTTTGTAATCCTAGGTTATCATCCTCAACTGAAACATAAAGACCACCATTACTTATATCACTTCTATTATCATTGCTGTGTTCGTCGTCTAATCTATACATGTCATTGTTTGTAATCCTAGGTTATCATCCTCAATTGTCATATTTTGTTTTCCTCGCTCTTATTGAACTCAGACTTAGTCCATACACACTACTTCTAGTAGCACTAGACTCAATTTGGCATGTAGATTAGCTTTCCCTATTACCAGTTTCGCTCGCTATCAGGCGAACCCACTCCGACTTCAGAGGTACTTGTAATTTACGTTCCTAAGTCAAAGACGTGAAGTCAACATTTTAGTCCAACTGACCGGTGTAGGGGTTGTATCGCCTACCTCAGCATCAGCACACCGGATGTTTAATAACGAGCTCTCTTATCCATTCGGCCATGCTAACCTCTGTTGTCATATTATTTTCAGGTGCAATATTCTGTTTTATGGCATATTTTCTGCATATATATTACAGCACATTTGCAGTCAACGCCAGCAATTTATGCTGTTGTCGATGTCTTGGCAAGTTTACGTTCAGTAGTCTGCCATTGCTTTCTGAACTACCGGCACCCATACCATTTCGTTATTAAAAAAAAAACAGAGCAACGCGGTCTGCTGCCAAATCGCTCGCAGCTGTGTTTCGAACGCAGGTATACGGAACTACGAACCGCGCCGGTAAACCCCTTTGCCACGGAGACCGAGGAATTTTAAATCAATCACAGAGAGAGAGAGACAGAGAGAGAGAGAGAGAGAGAGAGAGAGAGAGAGAGAGAGAGAGAGAGAGAGACACACACACACAGAGAGAGAGAGAGAGAGAGAGAGAGAGAGAGAGAGAGAGAGAGAGATATTAAACCTGCCTGCTGTGGCTTCTGGTACGTTAGATAAGAATGCCCACGACTGAAAACGTGTCATGACAACTGTATAGAAATATAACCACAAGCATTAAGCCACCGGTAACGGGTGTCTGAATCTGGTCTGGACATCTGAGACAGAATGCAAGACCAAGACAAGCTAGTGTACACGTCGTAAATAATGAAGGAGTGTTGCCAGGCATAATAACACACAAAATGTCAGGTTCGCACTATTGTAAGATAATTATTCATAAAATGTCTGTTACTGAATGCCTTTCCTTTGTAAATCTGAGCAATATAAACATGTGTTATTATAGAGTAACGAAAAACAACCATTATTGACACATGCGTTGTAATTCATTATTTACAACAGGCTAAATGTAGTCACTTAATATGCATATACTTTTTGAGTATGAAGACTGGGGCTTTTGCATAGATGTACTAGGGGATCAGCACAGTATATTTGCAACAGAAAGTGTAGTTGGTTGGTATGTAATCCTATATGTGTGATCATCATTCCCAAATCCGGTGTGTTTACGTCTAGCTTGCCTGAGTTCCAACAAGGACTTGAATCTACGGGAATGAGGTCTGTGCTGAGACTTTCCTCTCTGACCTAGGACTGAAATATCATCTCCGTGGGACTGTAATGCATACATGTCTTTACCCTCTTCAAGTTCAGAAATCAATGGAATGTGCAAGACCGGAGCTAGAACTTCCCATCTGCCCAGAGTTATGGCCACCCTTGGAGCCTTAGACTGGCTACCCAGTGTGTGGATAGGTCGACCTGCGAAGAGCTACCAGTATGAGGCCTATCTTGTCCAAAATGATACCTTTTCTTGAGACAAGAATCAGTTTACGAACAAATCTGGAACACTGGCATCACATGATCACAAGCGTTATGATAACATTCGGACTCAATAATAACCCAAGTAAGAGTCATCAGAGTCATACAGTTATACAAGAGTCATATAGACACCACAAGAACATTTAAAACTGCCAACAATATTGTTTACTTCTGTGTCCAAATAACTTTAGCTTAACATTGTTTATTTTAATGTCCAAATAACTTCAGTAAGTCTTTTATATGTTTAACATGTGTGCATTTAATTTGCAGACTTTTCGACATTTTGTAATGAGAAGCAGATCAACTAGTTCCAACGAATCCGGATGTCTTGTTGAATCCTCTCATACGTGTTGTGAGGACTGTAGCAACGACTATCACACAAGCTACGCTGGTAAGAAGCCATGTTACCATTATAACCGTAGTACTGCCCAGTTATGGCATATTTCCCTGCATCTCATAGGATACATACTGCATAAATCACACATCATAAGCTAAATCAATAAGATAAATCCTTCAATCTGAAAAATACTATACACATATTCACACAGTAATTTGAATTGTCTCCCAAGGTAATCTGCAGTATGTAACTGACGAGATGCAGTGAAATATGCCAGGCAATAAATCGTGCAATATATTGTTTGTGTCTTCGTTATTCAAATTCACTACGAGGAAATACTGTTTTAAATAAGCTGATATATTGATAGGTGACAGATAAACTTAATTGTTTTAAAGTTCATACGACTTACCGTATAAAATCAAAATAGCAACAGATGATCATGATTAAACAACATACACACGGTTTGTATCAAAACCAGATTATGCGATCAGTTGTATTATTCAAGGAGAGGGATGTAAATAAACAAGCAAAACAGATGAATCCATGCATGAACCTAAAATTCGGTCTTTTTTTTTTTTTTTTTGTATTTGCTAGTGCTTCACTTCACTCCAGCACGTCCATGGATGAGTGGAAGGGGAGGGGGAGGGTGTACTGGCGCAGTTATGGCGATTCTCATGCAGGACAGCTGACTGATAGCCACCCGTCCTTGATGTTCTTGCAGACACACCTGTTGTAGAGTGCTGGCTGTGTAAGGGAACATCCTCTGAGAATGTCGTGTCTTGATGCAGAATAGTCAGTTGAGGGGAAAATACAAATTATGTAACTGTAACAAGAAAATGGCTGTTGCTCACTAAAACCTTTAATTCACGTTTGATAACGTTAATTAACATTAATGTTAACTCATCTTTTTTTTAAAGTAGGTGTTGAACGAAACTATCCAGATGGCACACGATATCTCAGCATTAAAATAATTATATAAAGTGCCCTAACACAGTTCTCAGTGTAAACTATTTCTGATGTCCACGCAAACAAACACTTGCCACAGAAACCACACAGTATTAAAGCCGAGGTCTGGCTGGCAAACACTTGTTTCATTTGGCTTGCTCACTGGTCAGGTCTTTTTTGTTGCATATCCTATTTTCAGGACATCGCTGTCAACACCGGCATTTTACTGCTGTTGTTGATGTCTTGGCAAGTTTTACGTTCAGTAGTTTGCCATTGCTTTCTGAACGACCGGCTCCGATACCTACAAGTTAAGACCTCAGGGCGACGCGGTCTACTGCCAAATCGGTCGCCGCGGCTTTTCGAACGCGTGGTAAGCGGCTCACGAATCGCGTTCGCAAGCCTTTAGGCCACGGAGACGGGGTCCGGTCTACGCTAGTGTATATACTCTTATTGCTCTTGCTTCCCTCCGTTAGCTCACGCGATACCCTTAGGTAAGATGGAGTACCTATATAGCGGCGCCATCCGAGCCCTTTTCCCAACCAGGGTAACATGAAACCACGGAAGGAGGTGGGATATTCCGCTTCAGAGCAGCCAACAAATAACATGGTTGTGATCTGTGTTTGTTATGGTCTAAAGTATGAGACCCCAGGCAGACCATGTCTATATAGAGACAATAAGGAGTGTAATGGCAGGCTACCTTCTGTACAGATGCCTGGGACACCATGATTCGTCATTTCACAGAAATGGCCACGTTATTAGGAGAAATACACTTGAAACATTAGTGACAATTGGCACACTTGATGGAAAAGGGGCAAGGGGCGGTAAGGAGATAAATATCTGGATGGCTTGGCCATATGGCATATTCGGGACAAGAACACAGATTGATCCACAGTTCTCATGAACCAAGACCGTCCATGTTTATCGGCATAGCTGTCATCTACTGCTTATAGCACCATGCGGAGTAGGACAGGGGTTCTTGAGGTGGAGCAATTAGGGCCGCCTGGCTAGTGCAGTCGCCGCGAACTGTGCAGGTTAGGATAGCATATGATAATAGTTCACTTATTGTTTCTGTATTATAATTGTGCTAGTTCTTTATGAAAACTGTGCTGCTCCACTAAACATGTGAAGTCGATCTGTTCTGTGTAGTTACAATGAAACAAGAAGTACATTTAGCCTCCCTATCCATATGGCCTCTCAGTTGTTCTTTTCTGCCAGTCTCATTTTTTTTTCATTTCAAATAAATTCAGAACCTAAAGTTCAGTAATCAATTTGCCAACCACCAAAACTGGAGTTGATTATTGATTGTAATACATTTTTTTTTAAATATTATGTTTTCCTACGGACGATCCGATTAGGAATGGCAAGCTTTACACGTCATTACATACACATTATTGTGAGGATAAACACTTTCCGGCACTCTTCCGATTGACGGGTCTAAATAGTTCCGCAGTGAATAAGTTAGGGTTAAGGGTTAGGGTCAGTGTTAGTTTAACACTAACCCTAACCCTTAACCCCTGACTTATTCACTGCGGAACTATTTAGACCCGTCAATCGGAAGAGTGCCCACTTTCCGTGTGTCCACTTTGCAACACATTATCGAGAAAGACAAAACATGAGTAAATGCTTTTCAAAACACGTAGAAACAGATTACAGTACTGCAGACACTAAGTGCCATCAACAGAAAATATACTTTCAGAGAGATACTTACATAGTGTTGTTAATGTATTTTCAGCTGGTGTCTTTGAACTGAAGACAGGAGACAGGGTTTTCGTGAATGTCAATGGCAGCAGCCGTGTTTTATTTGAAGGCAACGGAACCTACCTGGGTCTTGTCATGCTGAGCAGTTCGAGGGGTTCGAGTACAGAATCATAAGAGGTGGTGGCGACATATTCACGTATGATACGAGAAGATGACTTACTGGCACGATCTAGCTGTGACATATGACATGAGCGGACGACATGGTAACATGGTCTCTCTGTCATTGGTGCTATGAGAATATGGCATACTGACATGATCTCAGTGTCACAGATGACACGAAAATGTGTCTCACTGATATGATCTCAGTTTGACGGGTGTCACTAGAAGATGGCACGTAATTTTTCACAGATGGAATGTAAGATGACATACTAGAATACTATCACTATTGCAGATGGCATGACAGATTCTTTGCATACTGACAGGATCTCACTGACAGATGATGTGAAAAGAGGATATACTGACAAGATCTCACTTACACAATATGTGGGATTAAATTCAAACATATGAATTGAAAGGGTGTTGAATTTACATAGGAGAGTTGATCTTTAGAGAGCCTTTGGAAAGTCAAAGCAGAGTTAACAAGTGTGTTGCGTGCCTGGTATAACCAATACATGCAAAAAATATAATTAACAAAAGTATTGCTTGCATGCAAGTACACAAAACATAATAAATGGGAGAGTCGAAGTTAACAAAAGTATTGCTTGCATGCAAGTACACAAAACATAATAAATGGGAGAGTCGAAGTTAACAAAAGTATTGCTTGCATGCAAGTACACAAAACATAATAAATGGGAGAGTCGAAGTTAACAAAAGTATTGCTTGCATGCAAGTACACAAAACATAATAAATGGGAGAGTCGAAGTTAACAAAAGTATTGCTTGCATGCAAGTACACAAAACATAATAAATGGGAGAGTCGAAGTTAACAAAAGTATTGCTTGCATGCAAGTACACAAAACATAATAAATGGGAGAGTCGAAGTTAACAAAAGTATTGCTTGCATGCAAGTACACAAAACATAATAAATGGGAGAGTCGAAGTTAACAAAAGTATTGCTCCACACAAAACTTGTGCAATAACTGATCTTTTTTTTTTTAAATTCGCTTAGGCGTGAACGGGTCACACAATCATATGCCTGACAAAATCTTGTTGTTGTATGAACGCAAGATTAATGTACATGTAAGTAAAGTTAAGGAAGATTGGAAGTACTGAGTACATGGTGCTAGTGCCATATTGTATATAACAACGGACACTCAATGAGGAATCCTGGGCACTCAGATCAAATGTTTGTGTAAATCTGGTGAGATTCGAACATGTGACCACCGGACCGGCAGACACTGAGATACGACCGCTGCCAACGTAGTTTATGTGTTTTTTTTTTTTTATGTACACCAATCAGGAGTCTTGCAAACTACTGAGCGTAATCTTGCCAAGAGATCAACATACAGCTGAAAGATGCTGGTGTTGACAGCTAAGTCCTGTAAAGGATATGCTAAAAAAAAAAAAAAAAATCAGGAGTCAGTGTCATCTCCTGTGGTTATTGTTGTCGAAATGCTATCCAGCCCTTGCTGTAATAGCTTGGCCGACACAAATTTACTACCTGCACTCAACAGTACTTAATGGTTGGTTTACGTAACAGCCTGTAGGATTCTCAGCATTTCATAGTGTCTTTATAGTATGCTCATAATTTACACACATACAATAACATGGTAATGTTTTCTTTTCCTTAAAGTAAAGGTCTCTTTTACACTATATGGTGCATTGGGTATATGGAGCTAGACCCATACTTGTATAGGCCAAACGGCACTGGGTGGCTGATGTGGTCATATCACGCCAGTCGTCTTTACTTCCCACGATATTTCCTGATACTTATTTATGGCTGGGTTGACCTGGGAGCACAGGTTAAAATTCGACCCCGCTCCTGATGCAGGTAGAATCTGAAACAGCCGACAGGGATGGCCAGTGTCTAGGCGTTACGCTAGCGAGACTCCCTATATATATATAAATTATAATTATCATTATTATTATAATTATTATTAAAATAATAATGAAAATAAAAATTATGTACGAAGTACCACAATGTAATATACAAGTAAATGGGAATATTCTTCAACAAGTGAATCGGTTCAATTATCTCGGAACAGTCATAACATCTGATGGCAGATGCCTTGAAGAGATTAGAACAAGAATCGCCATTGCGAAAGTAGCCTTTAGCAAGATGAAAAACATTCTGACCAATAAATTGATGTCAATTGAAACGAGAAAAAGAGTGTTGAGGGGATACATAGAGCCTGTTCTTTTGTATGGATGTGAAACTTGGACAATGTGCAGTCAAGCTGAAAAACATCTGATGGCTGCAGAAATGTGGTTTCTGAGGAAAATGCAAAGAATACCATGGACAGATAGAAAAACCAATGACCAAGTACTACAAGAGACAAATGAAAATCGTAGATTGATTAGAGAAATTAGACGTAGACAGTCAAAATTGTTTGGACATGTTATGAGAAGAAATGGACTGGAGAACTTGGTGACAGCTGGCAAGATCGAGGGGAACAGACCAAGAGGAAGACCGAGAGGAAAATACCTGGATGGCTTGGCCACATGGCATGGACGAGACAGGAACACTGAGCTGATCCACGACTCTGGTGATCGAGTGAAATGGCGAATCATGACCGCCCACGCTTTCCGGCATGGCACATGATATATATATATATATATATATATATATATATATATATATATATAATTTTTATTTATGAATACAACATATAAATTCATATACACGTGATAATATTACATTTATGGCATGGTGTAATAACCTACAAATTACTTGTTGATGATGAGAGTTGAGAAATAATTTGCTCTGATGCATTACAAAATCTTTCGCTAGAAATTCTTTCATTCTCCAAATATTCTCATTCAGACTTACTTTTATTTAAACATGATTAATGGTATCGCCGAATGTTTCATCCTCCAAATATTTGTTTCCACTTTGTTTTATGAAAATGGTACATCTTGTATGTATCTACAAAATCTATCATACATTGAACATCGCAACAAGCATCCCATTTTACAAAGTAAATTTCAAATTATGTATATATGGTGTTTGCTTGAGCAGGCACGCAAGCGAGAGAGAGAGAGAGAGAGAGAGAGAGAGAGAGAGAGAGAGAGAGAGAGACAGAGAGAGAGAGAGAGAGAGAGAGAGAGGAGAGAGAGAGAGAGCAAACAGACTGAAGTTAGCTACATTTGGTAGTAACTTCATCACAGCCACAATAGATTTATTGGGGTGGGTGGGGTCGGGTAAAGGTTAAATGAATTTCCTGTTGGTCATGGTCGTACTTATACTTCTCGGCTGACAAAGAAACTGACCTGCTCCTTTTGTGCTGTCCCTGACTCTGGTAATATTCCCGTAGCCCAGGTGAAACAGATGGAAAATGTGCTGGTTCATTATCTCCCATGACGGGTATTGTCAATATGTAAATAAAGGATCTACGAGCCTAAATATCTCTCTGTTTAAATACTGGTTCTTGACGATCATATTAATAAATGTTCGTAGTGTACACTCCTGTATATTTGCGAGGTATTGTTTGGGTGGAAAGGTAAAGTAAAACTAAAGATGGTAAAACATAAATTACGACAATAATACTAAGAATGATTGATTGAGTTCAGTGGTACACATTAGGAATATAGAACTATCTGTGAACGTATGTGTTTGAACATGTATAGTATGAAGTGTAAACTTGATGGGATTGGCATTGTGCTTAATCTGTGAATAGCTGGGAAATTTTCTGTTGAAAATGTGTGATAATATGCGTGAGTGTATTGTGTGATGATTATGAGTGGCCGAGTTTTGGCTAGACCATATTAAGTGTCTGTATTAAGCTAATACTACAAGCAGTTTTGTCTATTTGTCTTTTCTGGTTGTAGGTATTGTATTTAGGAAGATTGCTTTGTATATGTCAGTTTTCTTGTTTGTTTATGGTTCTATAAATTGTTGTAGTGCAGTCTGAGTGGCTGTGATTATTGGACATGTTTAGTAAATATGTTCTTCTATTTCTTGAATGTTATGTCTGCATAGTTGGCATGGTGCTATTTGATAGGATCTCTGTGCTGCTATTTCTGTTCTGTAGTTGGTGTCATGGTAAAAAGAAGTCTGTATGTTATTTTATTTGCTTTTGGTGTGATGTGTTTACTGTGTAAGTTAGTGACAGTGCAGCTATAGTATTTAATTTAGTATTTGCATCCTCTTTTGATTCTGTTGTGTAATGGTGGTACTTGTTGTTTCACTAAGTAATCTACTTGGTTGTCTGTTGTGTTAAATGTCCATTGCTTTGTATTGCTTGTATACATGTCCTGTAGAATTGTGGTCGTATGCCACAATAATGTGGTGTTGTTTTGTCTATTTTCCTAAGTCGGTGTATTCGAATTGCAATCTAATATAATGCTAGTGAGTTTTCGTCTGTATGATTGATGATGTGTCCTATATGGTTGATTCTTAATACTTGTATTTTTTATGTTAATCTTGTAGTGCCAGTCCCCCTTGTTTCCTATTTTATATTAGTATTTTGAGTTGTATACCGTGAATTGTGTTGCTGAAGATGAAATGTCTGATGTGTTTGTTTAAGTCTGTGATTGTCTGTTTTTGGGATGTTCTCTCTATGCTGCTCTTCCGATATGGCAATTCATTGAAATTTTCATTGATTGTGACATCTTTCCACTTGTTTCAGTATGGCTTTTAAAATTGTAACTACCCATTCTCGTTGTCTTTTTTTTCTCTCTAATGTTGGGCACCGTTCTTTAGCACCATTTGTTGCCCCCCCCCCCCAACCTCCTTTCATCGTCTGTTATAATGTGTATTACTTATTGCTGGACATGTGATAGCATATTTCAGTAGCTTGTAAGTAAAGATAAATGATGTTTCACTGACAATAATGAACATAGAACAGAGTGGACACCTACACGTCAGACAGAATCTTGGCTTGCTGTAAGGTTTTCTTGCTTCTCAGATCCCAGTGTGTGGTTGGAATATAATAACGTCTCTTTTTCAATTGTCTAGGTTCAAAATACTTTATTTGTAGTTTCTTTTATTATTATTCAAAATGTATTATCTATTGTGTGTTATAGGTATATACCCATTTTGGTATTTAAATAAAACAAATGGCCAGATTGTGATGGCTTTCCTGTTTGCTATTTTGTTTTGATTGATTGACTGATTTAGGAACCGACATCACAGCATTCGGGACATTCCCATAAGCGCTCCGTCCCCATCCTCAGCAACCAGCGAAGAGTTCCAACACTAATAGTTCCAGTAGCAATCTGATTATATGTCCGTCTCGCCTTTCCTCTGAGCGTCGAGCGTCGGCCAGATCCCCTCGTCACACCTCGCTGTCTCATTCTTACCAGACTATGGTGATCCATTTGCTCCTCCGAGGTGTACACGTGCTCCCACAAGGCCGCAACCACGTCTGCCTTGTCATGCATCAATACTCCACCAAGTTCTGTCGAGCCAGCCAATCTGTCCGCCTGTTCATTCCCCAGCACACCGGCATGCCCAGGAGAAAAGATCCAGGTGATGCTTACTACCCGTGACCTCCGAAGCGAAGCAAGCCACTCTGCACGAAGCTTGCCTGTTCTCACCCGTCTCAGCATGCTTTCTGAGTCAGTTACAATCACAATGTGTCTATGTATCGTGTTTTCTATCCAGCGGAAAGCTGCACTGACCGCCTCCACCTCCATTCTTAAGCTAGATGTAGTGTCATCATACGCCAGGCTCTCCTGCACCAAACGCCGACCATTAGTTTTTGCCAAGAACCCCCAGGCACTTCTCCTACCTCTCAACACCGACCCATTTTGTTTTAAAGTTGCATATCCTTTACAGGACGTTGCAGTCAACACCAGCATTTTTACTGCCGTTGTTGATGTTTTGGCAAGTTTTTACGTTCAGTAGTTTGCCATTGCTTTCTGAGCGACCGGCTCCCATTCCAACAAGTTAACACCAAGGAGACACGGTCTGCTGCCAAATCGGTCACCGCTGTGTTTGGAACGCGGGTAAGCGGCATTACAAATCGCTTCCGCAACGTCATCGCCACGGAGGAGGGTATTTTTTACTATTGTAAGTCTTATGAAATAATCAGTAAGCTGAACAATTTGCAGTTTTGTTGCCTAATTTTCAAATAGTTATTTTACGCGACATATGAAGATGTGTTATTCAACATAACAAATGTACTTTAATTTATTAGTAACCCCTATTTTGAATTGTATAGTTTGCACATTGTACTTGTATTAATGATCTTTGTTTTGTTTTTTTACAGTGGATGGTCCGATGCCACGTGTGCTTAGTACTCTATAATTACTAATAAATTTTCTTCTTCTTCAAGTGCCTCCTGGTCTGGAGATATCGGAGATTTTGATTCAAATTCTCTCTGTCTTAATTAATTTTGAGTCAAGATTCGCAATAATACTCACAGTATGTAGCAATTACTTTCTGTAGAGGCTATTTCTATTCAGGGCGGTCTATCGTAGCCAACGTATGTATCATGGTATCGTCTGTCTAGCACAGCTACAATGGTGGCCAGTTCTGATATATTTTCCATCCGCCCATCAAGTGAATTCATCGACCGCCTGTCGCCACTTCACTTAACCCTGTTCTGGGGGATAAGCGAGCATATCACTCCAGCACACGAGGTGTCCGGCAGAGAATCGAGGGAAGAGAGTGTGCCTCACATCTCCTTTAGATAGGGTTTACCCTATCCCCATACCCGCATTGCTAAGTTATAATTGATTCTAAAGTATTAGTCAGATTATATGTGAGTATGTACAATGTACAACTTATATAAACAAGGAAACGGTTCCGTATTTTTGATTATTTTTGCTGTATTTTACTAGTATGTCTCCGTAGAGTGTATGTAAGTTATTATAACATTTTAAAGTTTGTTCGTGGTTCTGTTTTTCTCTTTTGTATTTTTGTAATATGCACGAAATTACCTTAATAGAGATGATAAATTTACATTGAGTTGACGATGGATTCTTGTTGTTTATTGTCCAGATTGTATATTGTACTCATTATGTTCAAAACAGCTAAATCCTCGATGTTGCTCGAAATTGTGGGGACTGATTATTAATGACAAAAGAACAAATGCATCCATACTCCAAGAGCTGAATATTGAAGAAGGCTGGCTATTAAAGACGATAAAACAAAGAAAATTGAAATATTTTTGTCACTTGAAACGTCACGAAAGTTTGGAGAGAGCAATAATGGAGGGGTATATGCCTGGGAAGAGAGGAAGAGGAAGGCCGAAGAGAAGATGGGTGCAGGATGTGGCGGATGATCTCCAGATGGGTGTATCGGACGTGGGACATCTTACTTATGATCGTGAGGTTTTCCGGAAGGTTGTTACGGGAGCGAGTGTTCTTGCAAAGGACATGCTACTGAATGAATGAATGATTATTAATGCAGCGCCTTCGTGTGGTCACGTGTAAAATCATTGGGTTAGTTGGAGTGCCTGTTAATTCCCCCTTCTCCCCCCCCCCGAAAAAAGGTAATGTGAAACCCAAGTGTAGATGGTGGATTGAGCTTGTGAGCAGTCGGTGGATGGTTGTTGGTTGTGGTCTCAAATTCACGACCGTAGACAGAGGGTCACCGACCAGGATGATCAGTTAAAGTGACAACAATGGCAGTCTTTCTTCTTAAAGAGGCCTAGGAAATCTTGGAAGATATCCTGGACTAATGAAGACACGTTTTTGGAGTGTCTAGTTGGTAATGCGTCGAAGTACACTTTTTCCTGCAGCGAGGCGCTGTCGTCATTTGGAGGTGACAGGTTCGAATCTCGATTGAAGCTATATAGCTTTCAAATTTTATGTTGCCTAGTGCGTCCTCTAGTCTTTACTTCTTTGCTTCTCCTTCTGTGAGGACCAAACAATACTATGTGTGTTTATTATTTATGTAACTAGGAAATCCAGATGCAACAATTCATAGAATTCCAGATAAAAAGTGTAAATGGGTGCTGCGTGGTGGCAGTTCCGCCCGGTAGGCAAAGTCATCTGCACAGAAGACTGTCGCCAGCATGCGACTGAGTGCAATTGCCTAGCAACATTTCAAGTAAGGATGTGGATTGTTCGCAGGTGAGAACAGATGGCAAAGTAGATAATATCAAATAAGAAATGAAAAGTCTAAATATTGACAGCTTAAGATTGTGTAAGACCAGATGAAAAGGGACAGGGATGACAACTATAAAACTATCCATTCTGAGGGGAAAAAACAAACAAGTATAGCAACCATTCAGGATCTGGAAATAACACATTCTATTAAAGGATATTGGACTGTATCAGATAGAATACGACTGGTCACTTTATCTGTATCAGATAGAATACGACTGGTCACTTTATCTGTATCAGATAGAATACGACTGGTCACTTTATCTGTATCAGATAGAATACGACTGGTCACTTTATCTGGCAGACCGTTTGATGTGAACATCATTCACGCTTGTGTCCCAAAAGCAGAAAGCAATAATGACTTTTTATAGTGACCCGAAAATTACCATAAAAAGTGCACAAACTGAGAAATAAATTTTATCATGGAAGACTAATGAAAAGTTGTAAACTAGCATGATGAATTAGCAGTACGTTTTTACGAACTAGACCAGCAGAATGAAAGAGGGGGCAGACTTGTAGAGTAGGCAGAAGAGCGTGATAGTTTGTCGGAAACACTTAGTGTCAGCAAAATCCAAGACCATTATGAGCGTGGAAGAGTTTCGACAATAAGATTGAAACATCCAGAATTAATACATCCTTATCAACAGACACAGATTGTGTCAGTTCGTAGTCAGATATGACTGAGCTACCGTATAACAGTAGACGGTACTACCTGCTTTGTGTTAGCGCCGAACGTTGGGCGGCGCTTACCAAACCCGACACCCCACATTGTGCCAACGGCTTCGGGCGGAAGAGCGCAATTGGAAGGGTACAAGCCTTACCCTGGTGCGAGGAAATGCAACCTAAAGACAAAATATCATGGCAGGGCAGACCAGGCTCTAAGCCTTGGTTGGCGGCTGGTCTAGGATCGAAGCTCCGACAGGCGGACAGTTAGAGTATTGCTTTGCTGATCCGGCAGCTTCTGCAGCTTGTCTTGTTCCAGATGTAGAGGTGTTACCTTTCCTCTGGAGTGAACTAGGCTGGTCGAGAGAGGGATCATGCTGCATGGGCAACACATGATCTCTATATTTTAGCCCAGGCTTTGTGCTATGGAGAGGCAATAACTCCATCCCTTACAAACTATCGTCTGTCAAGACGGCAAGGTGCCAATGAGTGAGATCAACAGAGGATTTCGAAATAATTTTAAAGTCACAAAAACTGTACCAAATACATACTGTTAGAGTGATCATTGATGAACCACAGACAAAATTCATATGCAGTTTAAGGTCAACAGAGAGCCGTGATGGCATTGTGGCTAGAAACTAGCCCGCCGTTCCAGTGGTCAAGGGCTCGATCCACATTAGAGTGGGTTCTAATTTGTCACAACTGAACCTAGTTCAAAGATCGCCCGGGCCTAAAATGTGTACCAGGATATATGTGGGAAAGAAAGGCTGCCGGCATGATACTGACCACATCACCCACCAGTGACGATTGATCTATGCAAATATAGGCCTAGCAACCTAAGCCTAGTGCGCATTAACACGTGTAAAAGGGACATATTTACCTTTTACTTACAAACCAAGAAACATTCAGTTATATCTGTGTGCACTGAAGACTGATGAGAAAAGTCACATTAACGTGGAAATAAATTACACATTTGATTCACTTTCTGATCAAGAAATTACATTTCACAATATCATTATCAATGAAAAATATTAAAGAGCTCAGACAGGCTGCAGAAATGACTATCCAAAAATAAAGATGATTAGCCGCAAGAAACGGGTGGCTGAAAACATCTAAAATTAACGAGAACGAAATGAAGCAGTCAAATTAACCATGAAAAATATGAAGAGATTAAAAATAAAAATTAAAGTATTATGTAATGAGGCACGAGAAGATATGGCTTGAGGAAAATTGCAGAGAAATTGAATAACAACAGGGCTTCGAAAAGCTAAATGTATATACACAAACAAATTAATGACCTCACTAACAAACAAACAAGAAAATCGACATGAGTTGCCTAAAACCAAGGAAGGCGAAATCATTATGGCCAAGGATAAGACTTCAGATACACAACACTACAGCGTTGTTTTAAAGACTTTACAAAGATTCGAGCGAGGAATAACATGTTATCCCCTATAAAACGATGGACTTCCAATTTTCAAGATGGAAAACCATATGAAAATCGAGAAGACCTCAGATCCAGACACAATTACAACAGACGTAATCAATGCTTTATAACAGTGGTTCTCAACCTTTTTTGGCCAATGCACCCCTTCACCATATGTTCAGAATGTCACTCCCCCACCCCTTTAGTATTTATTCCCTATAAATCCCCCCCTCCCTACACAGTATACTTAAAAATGGAAGCTAAATTTAATAACACACACTAGAACAAGTCAAGACGTCTATATCAAACGTGATTTGCGGGTCTACTTATATTATAAAACAAATTTCAGTCAGTCGAGAAGTACAGAACCGTAAAGTATGGAGGGAAAAACAATATCACTGGAATCGTTTTTTGTACTAACGTGATCTTGAAATAATCGTAATTCCCCCCCCCCCCCTTTCTGGAAACCCTAAACCCCCCCCCCCCCGGGTTGAGAACCACTGCTTTAGAAGAATATTGAATATGAAAGATCACCAGGCTGCTGGGCGTAATTGTTGATACTGTAAATATACCTACCGACTTTTATCAATTTATTTTTATTGTAATCCAGAACCAATCATAAACTTTTGAATAGATTATGTACTAGTCAACTGAACTGAACGTAAACGCGCCTAGTAAATCGCCAACAACTAAAACATTCCGGGGTTCATTGCAACGCCCTATAAAGGACATGCAAGTATTAAATAATAGAAGTAACAAAGACATACATCTTTATTTCATTGACTACACAAAGGCATTCAATAGAGTAAGACATTTCAACATGATACAAATATTGCAGATCTCCAACTCAATCTTTGACTTGTAACGAACATATATTGGAAACAAAAAGCTGCCATATGTATTTGTAATGAAATAGGTCATTACCAGCCTATTAAAAGAGGCGTGCTACGGGGATCTGTAATATCTCCTCCCGGTTATCCCTATAGAGTGAAACTATTATGAGAAATTCAGAATATAGCAGTGGAATCCCCATCGGAGGATAGAACATTGTCAATATAATGCAAGCAGATGATGCAGCATTTATTGCAGTCTATGAACCGGATCTGCAGCAATGGTTGCAGTCTATGAGCTGGATCTACAGCATTGATTGCAGTCTATAAGCCGGATCTGCAGCATTTATTGTAGTCTATGAACCGGATCTGCAGCATTGATTGCAGTCTTTGAGCCGGATCTGCAATTTAGTGGATGCGGTGTTTGTACACAGTTGGCGGCTAGGGTTAGAGTTAAACTGTAAGAAAACATAAATTGTGGCCATCTCCAAGATGAAAGAAACACCACAATGAAACATCCATATTAATGGGAACATTCTTAAACAGTGAATCTCTAAACTATCTTGCAGCAGTCAAAACATTTGATGGCAGGTCCCTTGTGAACATTAGAACAATGATCGCCATGGCAAAATTGCCTTTTGCAAGATAGAAAACATACTCAGCAATTAAAATCTGTCAACAGCAGTGAGAATGCCAGTGTTGAAGAGCTATATAAAGTATATGTACATGTGTGCATGTGAAAAAAAGCACATTGCAATTAACATGTGCAATTAACATGTGCAGGCAACGTGTGCTTTCTGGGGAAAATGCCAAGAATACGAGGGACCGACAGAAAATATCGAATGAGGCAGTCCTTCGAGAAAGAGATGAAAACCGTGAATTGATTCAAGAAATTGGGCGTAAAGAGTCAAAATTGTTTGGGGCACGTTAAGAGTAGAAATAAACTTGAAAATTTAGTGACAACTGGCAAAATTGATAGGAAAAGACCTAGGGGATGGCAAAAATATGGATGGCTTAGACATATGGCATAATAGGAACAAGGGCACAGATCTGATCTAGAACTCTGATAGCCGTGTGAGAAGGAGAACAATGACCACCCACGTTTATCGCTTGGCACATGATGATGATGAGGTTCACCGGATAAATGGGAGTTGACTGTTGACCTGAAAGGCTATGGTAATTACCAAAGCAGTGATCCATCAGTGTTAATTGCGATCTGACATTGTACCGCACTCCTCGTCGGCTCAACAGTTAACGCTGATTGAGAACCAAGAAGCAGCACACTAAACTAGATGGAAAAGTACAGTGACATGGACGTAAGTCTGTGACAGGAAGGGTTATACTGTCAGACTATTCGTCGTCGTAGAGGAAGACTCATTCATTCATTCAGTAGCATGTCCCTTGCAGAACTTCGCTTCCCAAACATCCGTCCGGAAAACTTTTCGGTCATAAGCAAGATGTTCCGCGTCCGATACACCCATCTGGGGTCTACCTGCCACATTCTGCACCCATCTTCTCCTTGGCATTCAACTTCTTCCCTTCCCGGACATATACCCCTCCATGATTTTTCTCTCCAAAGTGTCATGACGTTTCAAGTGACCAAAATATTTTAATTTTCTTTATTTTATCGTCTTTAGAAACCAACCTTCTTCAATATTCAGCTTTTGTCGTATAAATGAATTTGTTCTTTTCTGTGCAGAAGATATGCGCTGTTCAGATTGTTTACTAACTGTCCAGGTCTTACAAAAATATGTTGCAATGGAAAAGACGCATGCTCTTAAATATCAAATTTTTTGTAGTTCTTTCTGTCCTACTCCACGATTTATTCAATTGTTTTTAGTTTTTGAAGAGCAAAAGATATTCGTCTTTTAATTGTCTTTATTGTGTCACCATTGTTGGTAATTAATGACACAAGGTACTTGAAATGTTCCACACCTGCTGTGACGAAACGCCTACAGATCGGCAGATCTCTGCATAATATCCCTTTGAAAGGAGTGCGATGCGTTGGTCTCCCTTGAATTTAATATCAATTAATAGGGGATTTCCCATCTGAAGTAGTGCGTGGCGGCGCTATACTAGTTATTTATAGAGAAATCTAGAATGTTCCCCCAAGTGCGTACGTGGTCGAGATCTCTAGGTTCACGAGTGCTTCATGCAGCACGGGTTGGTAGACCTTATCGTGACTCTGGTTTTCTCCATGGTTCATGGAATTCACGCGGCCCGTGTAGGCAAGTTGAAGGCGCACTGAGTTAGTCGTGATCAGTTGCCAGCCAGACCTCAGCGTAAGACAGATCACAGCCACAGGGCTGCTGTAATTTTGATGTCAATGTGCGCGGCCAGAGCGGACATCTGCAGTCGAGTTCGTGATTGTTAAATCACAGGTTAGTTGAATACTTATTCTATTGTTTAACTGTTGTCTTTATGCCGTGCCGACCTCCCCGAACGAATTAATTGCCGTCGGAATTGAGTAGTCGCGTAGCGTTACAATTTACAGCTGGCTGTCTGCATATTTAATTAGCCTTTATCGATCAGCGACGTAATGTGTTACCTGACGGAACAAGCCTTATTCCACAGCGAGAAGTGTGTAAATAAAATAGGCCGAACTATGTGCTTTCGAGGACTGGTGAAAATCCCATGTGTTTAGATAGATATATTTGTTAACTGATTGTTTACAAATGAGTTGCAGGGACAGTGATATGTATATTATTACTGCGTTGTGCTAGGGAGATCCCGGTTCTTTACAAAGTGTGTAGCAGTTACTTGTTTGGTTTATTAATTACGCATGCAAGGCAGGAAGTTTGTCAGTCATTACATCGACATGCTAGACGCGGTAAATAATGATAAGGTAGATCTTATTATTATAGATGTGTAATGTGCTTCGTGATATTAGAATTGTAACTTAGTTGTTCTATCAGAGGTGGTGATTTTTCGAGGAATCAAGGTGAGATCGGCCGTGGTGTATTTGCTGTGTGAAGATAGCAGTGTTATTCAGCGTAAGCAGAATGGTGTTACATCGGTAGGATAACAGTGATAGGAAGTATTTATGATACTATTGTTACTGCTTGGTTTCATGTCCGTCCGCGAGAATGACCGTGCGTGTTCCATCTTACGTTTGTCTAGACAGCTGACTGGGAGGTAGGCCGGTACGCCCAACTCGTTGGGTTACAGGTCCGACCCAAAGCGATCGTGCATATCCGATGGTTGAACATACCCTATCGAGGGTGATGCGGCACTCCGTAATTCGAGGCCGTTGTGTCTAGATAAATCTAGTATTTGAACCTAACCCATTTCTGTCTCTAATATTCTACTCTTCTGGAAACCTGACTCTGTTCATGGAGTACTGGGAGTACTGCCGAGAAGTAGTAGTAGGTGAGGGGAATAACCCCCCCCCCCCCCCCCCCCAAAAAAAAAAAAAAAGGTGGAGCCAGAGTGTGGTAGTGGAGAGTCTGGAGGCTTGCTACATTGGATGACGTGACTTAAGTCGTCACGGGACAAGGTACACGAGACCCACAGTAGCTGTGGGAAAGTGTAATGGTGGATGGCCACCAAAGCGGTGCTCGACCGGCACAGGTATGACTGACCTGGAAGATAGTCAGTGAATAAAAGGGCAACTCAGGATCTGGGACAGGGATCCCAGAACTGACACTATGGCTGTGATATGAGTTTGTTATTTAAGTGTAACAATTCATGAGTTCTCCTTAGTTAATACTATAGTAATGAATTATCAGGAGTATAATTTATTATGGTCATATAGTTATTAATGTGTGTAATTGATCAGTCAATGGGTTAACGGATTGGTGAATTGATGAGTCTGTCAGGAAGGAGATGTCCGGCTGGACACCTTCTCGATAAAGTAATCACTACACTGAAAGGGAAGTAGGTGTATATGTTGATTGATGATGGAAGATGAAACAGGATTGGACTGGCACCAGGTAGAAGATGCTTGGACAGAGTCATATAGTCGACTCTGGTGCTAGGGGTTATTTGTAGCCCAGAAGTGTTACTTGACTGAACAGGTGTGCTATTGCTTTCTCTAACATCATTATGCCTATACAATATGGGTACAAGTAGATCTATGATGTGATGATTTCATACTCATGTTGGTATACATGAGGAATGACTGAGAGGCAGGTGACATGGTGGAGATGCTGTTAGTCTTTGTTGTAGTTGAGTACTCACACCAACCTCTCCGTGTTTCAGGATCTGTTATTGCTATACTGAAGAAGATTCGAGAGCTTCACCATGAGCTCTATGGGCCCACTCATTCCAGTGCCTATCAAGAAGTTGATTGAGGCCATACTGGGAGTGGTCTTCTGATTCTGCGAGATCAATGTTGGAAGGAGCTGAGTGCTGAATATGTCGGTAGGTCTAGGTTAGGACCTCCGCCAAGAGTCCGACGAGTGTCATCCGATCCCGAGAGGATCCAACACTGAAACGTCTGGTGATTCTAGCCAGTGAAGCACTGGTGAAATTCAAACTCAGTGTAAACCTTGGTGATTGCAAGGTCGTGAACTTTCAAGTTGAGCAAAGTGATCATTGTTACCGGTCACCTTGGCCTGTGTGCTATGCTTCCGGCCCGGCTGGGTTGTCATGGGACACCGTGTATAATTTTATGCTTGTATAGTGTATCTACATTGGTTTACCTTTATGAAGCCAACATGTGGTCCAGTGACCTAAGACATTGATTACATAAGTGGTGGGAACACCAGAGGGACATGTTTGTTAAGGTAGGAAGCTACCTCATTCCAACGTGGTGAACTGTTGACAGTGTATGTTAGGTTGTGAGTGATACCCATCGATCAGGGTAGTTTCATGAGCCTGTGTGAAGATCTATTTGTCCAAGGACATGGAAATAAGGTGAAGTGTTATAGTCACCTGATAGACTTTGCCAGTGGCGTTTTGTGTTCATGTGGAGCAACCGCTCATTTTGTAGGTGACATATCAGTGTGTGGGTCACTTATGAGATAGAAGAGTGGCCAGGCTCTTGTGTATTTTGATACGGTGCTACATGTACTTTTTCTGCAAGTGGGAGACCGCTAATATTCTTGGGTCGGCCCAGACTTCATCAGGAGTGTGACGAGCGAAATAGTACGACAGCAAGGAAGGATCCTTGTTCATCGGTGCAGTGTCAGTCAGGCAGTGGTACTGCGCTTGATCAGCCCGTGATTGGTTCTCTGTGTGAAGAGGGAACTTTGGAGAGGCAGCAGACCTTTGAGTTCCGGTCCACTGGAGGAGCCTGGGTGAGTCGCTACCACGACTAGACAACCGCACGAGCTATCGTCCGCCTCCATGATGAAGAATCCTCATCTGCATATCTGATCTTGTACATAGTATCTTCTAGTCTGGCTTTCAGCCATCCTTCTCTGTGTTGTGGTTGACTTAGTTCAGAATTAAATTTTTGTTTTCTTAGCTATGACTTTGTGCAGTGATATGACTGGTGTCTGGTCCGAGCCCCCTTGGGGTAGGGAACCCTAGGTGAGGGAGGGGAGGTCCAGCTGTCCCGGCTTGTGTGGGGCCTGGTAGATGAAGAGTGCTATTGAGGTGGTTGGAGCAAAGGCTGGGGATATTATCTATCGTGGCAAACCAGTCCAAGCCCCGGCGGTCTTGTCACAAGATAGAGTGGGGGCTTGTCCGAGATTTGAACCCGGGACCTCTCGCAGGAATAGGTTATAGTGTCACCTGTCCTATACCTATTGTCTACTTGACGAGTAGGGCTACTGATACCCTTCTCTTCGACGTGGACAGACATTTAGTTAAGTTAGTATAGATTCATAGTTACAGTGGTGGTTGGAGTACAGTTAGCATTGTGATTGGGTATTGCCTATCTATACTGATACTAAGTTACACTAAGCATGGCTACTCGTACTTTAGATTTAGCTAAGGTGCGGGCATCTGCAACTGAGATGGGATTAGAAGGTGAGGAGTTCAAAGCCTATGTACTGGAAGTAGAGAGAAACTTCAGAGCAGAAGAGAGGGAGCGAAGAAAATCAGAAATTGAGCTTGACGCCCGAAAGGTAGCACTTGAAGAGCAAAAGTTGGTGGCAGACCAACAGGCACAAAAACTTGCAGCTGACCTAGAGTCTAAGAAATTAGAAGCTAGGAAATTGGAAATGGAACATGAGTTCCGTATGAAGCAACTTGAGGTAGAGGCTAAATCTGTTGGTGATTCTGAGGGAGCAGTAAGTGGAGTAGCTTTACCTAGCTCATCAGCAGCCAGCAGACCAGCTTACCATGCTATGAAATGGCCGTTTCCACCATTTGAACCGGACCAAGAGAAGATAGATCAATTCTTGGAGAAGTTCGAGGCAATGTGTAAAGCTATGGGCTTAGAGCCGGAGCGTTGGAATCTTAAGCTTTCACAAGGACTCCGTGGCACCGCATACGAAGTGTATGCGCGTCTTCCCCCAGGGATGGAAAATGATTATCCAACCCTGAAATCGGCTCTTTTGAAAAGATTCGAAATGACAGCCCATGCTTACAGGCGGAGGTTCAGAACTTCCAAGAGTGAACCAGGTGAGATGTTCTCGGCCTATAGTGTGAGGCTGAACTCATACCTGTTGAAATGGATGGCGTTGGCCAATTTCAAAGAGGATTATGAGAGTCTGAGAGAGTTGATGGTGGTGGATCAAATGAAAATGCAGATGTCCGAGCCTTTAAGGAATTTATTAGGGGAAAATGGGGCGGAAAGGCTAGACATAGTAAATAAGTTAGCTGAAAGGTATGTGGAAGTCTATGGTGAGACTGGGGATTCCAGTCAGACTGATTCACAGAAAAGGCAGAAGGGGCTTGATCAGAAGCCCAAGACCAAAGGTCCCAAAGAATCATCCAATGTAGCAGATCCTGTGGTGAAAGACTCTGGTAAGAAACCCGATAAGCAAAGCCCTCCCGCCTCCCCAAAACGGAAGTGGAGTAAGAGGTGGTGTAAGTACTGTAAGTCTCCTTCCCATAATACTGTAGATTGTCTGAGGAAGCCAAAGGACTTGCACTTTGCGTGTCTCGCCTCTAATAGGGGTAGACCTAGCGAGACCACACCTAAGGGTCGGGAGAAACCAAAGTCTGAGAAATCACCTGTGGTCGAAACGATAGAGGTGAATGGGAAGCAGGTGGAATGTCTATACGATACAGGATTGCAGTTTGAAGCTGTAATCTCATCCCACCTCGTGAGCCCAGGGCAGCTCACCGGCGAGACAAGAGAATTCCAGCTGGCCATGAAGAGCTCCGTAGCTATGAACTTGCCGATTGCTCGGATTGACATTCGGTGCAAGTATGTTACTGGTAGCATCAAGGCGGCTGTGCTGCCTGCTCCTATTTACCCTTTGATCCTCGGTCGTCCACATGTATTCCTGGGAGACCCCAGGGAACATTGTCTAGTGAGCGCTAGGCAGGCCAGGGCTAAGGATGGAGAAAGGCAGTGTGGTAAGTTGATAGACCAATCTCTTGCGAGGTTAGTGAGCAGTGCTCAAAGTAGGGACCAGACTTTGCGTCCTTACTTACTGAAGGTGTCCCAAAGTTCTGACCCGCCAACTCCGGGTCAGTTCTATGTAGAAAACCGGTTGCTTTATCGTAGAGCCGGGCAAGGGGATAGCCAGTACGGTCAGATGGTAGTCCTTACTGACTACAGATCCCGCTTGATACATAGAGTGCATACCTTATCGTTAACCGGACATAAGGATGTGGGGACAACAGTCCAGTGTCTTTCCAGCCACTACCACTGGCCTGGAATGACAGGCGACGTGCGGAGATATATCCGGTCGTGCCCAACGTGTTGTCTGGCAGCATCAAAGCACAGGACCAGAAACGGTTTATCTCTGCAGATTGGAGATAGGGTTCTCGCGCTTCTCCCAATCGAGGGGGCGGAATTCGAACTCGGATGGCAGGGCCCTTTCCCTGTGGAACGGATAATGTCCCGATCCACGTATGAGGTGAAGGTCCGCGGGGAATTGCGTAAGTTCCATTGTACTCTCCTTCAGAATTTGGAGAGGTCCGAGGTAGTTTCTCCACAAGTTAGTGCGACTACCATCGCGCTAGATTCGGTTCTGGGTCCAGACGAGATCGAGGAAGACTCAGTCCTACGCAGTACATCCTGTGGGGAGGGTCTGCGGTCTCCTGAGCGTTCAACCGTAGATAGGACGAACAGGCTCCGTCGGGAAGAGGCCCATGGTGTTAAGCACACTGGGAATCGAGGTCGGACAGGCGAAGTCACATCTGGCACGACGGGATCGTCGGGTGACTCGATACGCCGACAGGCTCACTGTCCTTACTCGCGGGCGAGAAGGCAGGAGCAAGGGTACTCCAGACGACCCTGGAGTAAGCGACCATTCATTTCGGTCAACATCCGCGAACAGTCCACGAGGGTAATGCCGAGTCGGGATAGGAAAAATCCTATTGTCGGAAGGGACGAACGAACCTTCAGTAAAGTAACCGATGGCCTACACCAGGTGGATGCAGAACGGTCCAGTGTAGAGGACAGATCCTGTGAGCCAATCACCAGGCCGTTACGTTTCGGGCCTAATCGCTAGAGATAACGTATCTTTGAGGCGGTGGTTGGTGAGCCAGCATCCATACCATTCTGGTAGATCTCCCCAGGGAAAGTGAACGTTATGGAAAGTCCTTTCATGGAAATCCAATCTTGATAGAGTAGAGGTTCAGAGTTCAGACCGATTTTTGTCTAGTGAGTTTGACCGGGTCGACCATCTTAAGTGGGGGGGGGGGGCCTATGTGACGAAACGCCTACAGATCGGCAGATCTCTGCATAATATCCCTTTGAAGGGAGTGCGATGCGTTGGTCTCCCTTGAATTTAATATCAATTAATAGGGGATTTCCCATCTGAAGTAGTGCGTGGCGGCGCTATACTAGTTATTTATAGAGAAATCTAGAATGTTCCCCCAAGTGCGTACGTGGTCGAGATCTCTAGGTTCACGAGTGCTTCATGCAGCACGGGTTGGTAGACCTTATCGTGACTCTGGTTTTCTCCATGGTTCATGGAATTCACGCGGCCCGTGTAGGCAAGTTGAAGGCGCACTGAGTTAGTCGTGATCAGTTGCCAGCCAGACCTCAGCGTAAGACAGATCACAGCCACAGGGCTGCTGTAATTTTGATGTCAATGTGCGCGGCCAGAGCGGACATCTGCAGTCGAGTTCGTGATTGTTAAATCACAGGTTAGTTGAATACTTATTCTATTGTTTAACTGTTGTCTTTATGCCGTGCCGACCTCCCAGAACGAATTAATTGCCGTCGGAATTGAGTAGTCGCGTAGCGTTACAATTTACAGCTGGCTGTCTGCATATTTAATTAGCCTTTATCGATCAGCGACGTAATGTGTTACCTGACGGAACAAGCCTTATTCCACAGCGAGAAGTGTGTAAATAAAATAGGCCGAACTATGTGCTTTCGAGGACTGGTGAAAATCTCATGTGTTTAGATAGATATATTTGTTAACTGATTGTTTACAAATGAGTTGCAGGGACAGTGATATGTATATTATCACTGCGTTGTGCTAGGGAGATCCCGGTTCTTTACAAAGTGTGTAGCAGTTACTTGTTTGGTTTATTAATTACGCATGCAAGGCAGGAAGTTTGTCAGTCATTACATCGACATGCTAGACGCGGTAAATAATGATAAGGTAGATCTTATTATTATAGATGTGTAATGTGCTTCGTGATATTAGAATTGTAACTTAGTTGTTCTATCAGAGGTGGTGATTTTTCTAGGAATCAAGGTGAGATCGGCCGTGGTGTATTTGCTGTGTGAAGATAGCAGTGTTATTCAGCGTAAGCAGAATGGTGTTACATCGGTAGGATAACAGTGATAGGAAGTATTTATGATACTATTGTTACTGCTTGGTTTCATGTCCGTCCGCGAGAATGACCGTGCGTGTTCCATCTTACGTTGACTCTGTTCATGGAGTACTGGGAGTACTGCCGAGAAGTAGTAGTAGGTGAGGGGAATAAACCCTCCCCCCCCCCCCCCAAAAAAAAAGGTGGAGCCAGAGTGGTAGTGGAGAGTCTGGAGGCTTGCTACATTGGA
Source organism: Cepaea hortensis (assembly GCA_963921405.1). Lineage (NCBI taxonomy): Eukaryota > Metazoa > Mollusca > Gastropoda > Stylommatophora > Helicidae > Cepaea > Cepaea hortensis. The sequence goes on from OY992883.1 coordinate 61,446,891, forward strand.
TGACGTGACTTAAGTCGTCACGGGACAAGGTACACGAGACCCACAGTAGCTGTGGGAAAGTGTAATGGTGGATGGCCACCAAAGCGGTGCTCGACCGGCACAGGTATGACTGACCTGGAAGATAGTCAGTGAATAAAAGGGCAACTCAGGATCTGGGACAGGGATCCCAGAACTGACACTATGGCTGTGATACGAGTTTGTTATTTAAGTGTAACAATTCATGAGTTCTCCTTAGTTAATACTATAGTAATGAATTATCAGGAGTATAATTTATTATGGTCATATAGTTATTAATGTGTGTAATTGATCAGTCCATGGGTTAACGGATTGGTGAATTGATGAGTCTGTCAGGAAGGAGATGTCCGGCTGGACACCTTCTCGATAAAGTAATCACTACACTGAAAGGGAAGTAGGTGTATATGTTGATTGATGATGGAAGATGAAACAGGATTGGACTGGCACCAGGTAGAAGATGCTTGGACAGAGTCATATAGTCGACTCTGGTGCTAGGGTTTATTTGTAGCCCAGAAGTGTTACTTGACTGAACAGGTGTGCTATTGCTTTCTCTAACATCATTATGCCTATACATTATGGGTACAAGTAGATCTATGATGTGATGATTTCATACTCATGTTGGTATACATGAGGAATGACTGAGAGGCAGGTGACATGGTGGAGATGCTGTTAGTCTTTGTTGTAGTTGAGTACTCACACCAACCTCTCCGTGTTTCAGGATCTGTTATTGCTATACTGAAGAAGATTCGAGAGCTTCACCATGAGCTCTATGGGCCCACTCATTCCAGTGCCTATCAAGAAGTTGATTGAGGCCATACTGGGAGTGGTCTTCTGATTCTGCGAGATCAATGTTGGAAGGAGCTGAGTGCTGAATATGTCGGTAGGTCTAGGTTAGGACCTCCGCCAAGAGTCCGACGAGTGTCATCCGATCCCGAGAGGATCCAACACTGAAACGTCTGGTGATTCTAGCCAGTGAAGCACTGGTGAAATTCAAACTCAGTGTAAACCTTGGTGATTGCAAGGTCGTGAACTTTCAAGTTGAGCAAAGTGATCATTGTTACCGGTCACCTTGGCCTGTGTGCTATGCTTCCGGTTTACCTTTATGAAGCCAACATGTGGTCCAGTGACCTAAGACATTGATTACATAAGTGGTGGGAACACCAGAGGGACATGTTTGTTAAGGTAGGAAGCTACCTCATTCCAACGTGGTGAACTGTTGACAGTGTATGTTAGGTTGTGAGTGATACCCGATGATCAGGGTAGTTACATGAGCCTGTGTGAAGATCTATTTGTCCAAGGACATGGAAATAAGGTGAAGTGTTATAGTCACCTGATAGACTTTGCCAGTGGCGTTTTGTGTTCATGTGGAGCAACCGCTCATTTTGTAGGTGACATATCAGTGTGTGGGTCACTTATGAGATAGAAGAGTGATCAGGCTCTTGTGTATTTTGATACGGTGCTACATGTACTTTTTCTGCAAGTGGGAGACCGCTAATATTCTAGGGTCGGCCCAGACTTCATCAGGAGTGTGACGAGCGAAATAGTACGACAGCAAGGAAGGATCCTTGTTCATCGGTGCAGTGTCAGTCAGGCAGTGGTACTGAGCTTGATCAGCCCGTGATTGGTTCTCTGTGTGAAGAGGGAACTTTGGAGAGGCAGCAGACCTTGGAGTTCCGGTCCACTGGAGGAGCCTGGGTGAGTCGCTACCACGACTGGACAACCGCACGAGCTATCGTCCGCCTCCATGATGAAGAATCCTCATCTGCATATCTGATCTTGTACATAGTATCTTCTAGTCTGGCTTTCAGCCATCCTTCTCTGTGTTGTGGTTGACTTAGATCAGAATTAAATTTTTGTTTTCTTAGCTATGACTTTGTGCAGTGATATGACTGGTGTCTGGTCCAAGCCCCCTTGGGGTAGGGAACCCTAGGTGAGGGAGGGGAGGTCCAGCTGTCCCGGCTTGTGTGGGGCCTGGTAGATGAAGAGTGCTATTGAGGTGGTTGGAGCAAAGGCTGGGGATATTATCTATCGTGGCAAACCAGTCCAAGCCCCGGCGGTCTTGTCACACCTGCTATTTTTCCTCATTAACATATATTTCTTTCCCCATATTAGTTTTATCTGTAATACGTATCCTTGTTTTTGTTATGTTATGATATAAGTTGCTATTTTGGCTATTCTTTTGGATTGATATTATTAGTTTTTCTAAACCATTCTGTGATATCGATAGTAATACTGTATCATCAGCAAATCTAATCATGACCACCGATATTTAGGGCATAATACGGTTCCTTGATTTCTGACATTTCTCATTATATTTTCGGTGTACAGGTTAAACAAATAGGGGGACAAAACACAGCCTTGACGGATCCTTGCTTGATGTCAAACCAATCCGATGTCTCTCCATCTATTCTGGACACTTACTAAACAAGCTGAACCGCGCATTAAGGCCTTTGAATATAAATGTTAAAGACGGGATCTAAGAATATCTTGGATACAGAAAAGAACAAATGCATCCATACCTCAAGAGCTGAATATTGAAGAAGGTTGGTTATTAAATACGATAACACACGGAAAATTGAACTATTTGGTCATTGAAATGTCATGAAAGTTTGGAGAGAAAAATAATGGAGGGGTATATGACTAGGAAGAGAGGAAGAGGAAGGTCAAAGATGGGTGCAGGATGTGGCGGATGATCGCCAGACGGGACATCTTGCTTATGATCGATAAGTTTTTCGGACGGTTGTTATGGGAGCGAGGTTCGGCAAAGGACATGCTACTCAATGAATGATTGCATGAAGAAAGAGGAGAGGAACGGTAGAAGCCAAGGATATACATTCCTGGTGCAGCTTGACAGTGTGTGTGAAGAAATATTAAGAAGATAATTATACAAGCCAACAACATCGAAAAGATGATCAAAGTGATTTCATCATTAGTGGAATTTGAAAAAAAAAAGAAAAAAAAAGATAAAAGCAAAAAATATTTCGAGACCATAAGGAAATTAATACAACCACTGTAGAGCACAATATTATAGAAGCTAACAACAGATCTCTACTTATTGAGAATTGTCATATTGCATACTAAACATACATTTAATAACACACACATTGTCATATTGCATACTACGCTGCTAATTTTGCGAAAACAAAGGGGCTCACGCGTTTACCTGCTCAGGTTGGCGTTGTTTCTCATTGTGTGAGCATCACTTGCAAATAAGTTAACTATTTCCCGTTAGCTCCATCATTGGACCAAAGAATGCTTTCAGAGCCAGCAGCCCTTCGAAGAATAAAGCCAGGAACATGATCGAGTTGAAGAAGGATATCACTGAAAAATATGAGAGCGGCAATACGATTGCAGGCTCAAAGACCCCTCTGCCATACACCGCGAGGTACTATACTGGCAGTAAATGACAGTTATGACAGCATACTACACAGAAATTTAATAACAAGAATTAAATACCTGGATAGCTTGGCCACGTGGCATGGTCGAGACAGATATACGGAGCTGATCCACGACTCTGGTGATCGAGTGAGATGACAGAACATGACCACCCACGCTTATCGGCATGGCACATAATGAATGAATGAATGAATGAATGAATGAATGAATACTACACATGCTGAGATGAAACGAGTTGTTGAGAACAGGACCAGAAGGGGACATGTCCTAGCACTTCAACACAAGACTTCACACTGATTCACTTGATGCTGATGATGACCAATTGTATGATCCATGACACAGATATAAACAGAACTCAAAAAGAAGAAGAAGAAGAAGAAGAAGAAGAAGAAGAAGAAGAAGAAGAAGAAGAAGAAGAAGAAGAAGAAGAAGAAGAAGAAGAAGAAGAAGAAGAAGAAGAAGAAGAAGACACAAGCAGTGCCGTTCTTGCAAGTAGAGACATTTGGAGAATGTGTCCAAACAACTGCCTGAGTTGGTCAAGGTTGAACACTGTGCCTGGAGATCTTTGATATAAATCATGAACAAATTAAGCAAATGGCTTTGCAGCATTATACAACATAAGTATCGATTGGATGTCTACTGGTGCGTGTATGTGTGTGAGCGCGCGTGTATAAACTATGAACATGTACACTATCCAAGGCAAGTCAATCAAATGCCTGGATGAATTAGGTAGTGATGGCGATGACAGCAGCGCAATTAATCACAACCGTCGATGGAATCGGCAGTCACCAGAAAGACCTCACTGACCCGGGTTTTCTCACATGGCTCTGTCTCTATCCGCAGGGCGGCAAGCGGAAAGCGTCGCATTAAGCACGAACTCCGTAGCTCCAGCGCCGACTCCCAGGAGTCTCCTGAAAAATGCACTCGTGAACCGAAAAGGCAAATCAGTCAATTCAGCAACAGCCGGTAGTCATTGTTCCGAACATGCAGGTCACTGTACAAACAAAAGCGGACATGTAGAAGCATTCCACGTGAATATCACAGCTCACAGAGTCGCGCCACGCACTCTCTCAGTAGCAGGGCGACGGAACCATATACTACCAGTCCAACATGAGGAAAATGCGAAATGCAAACCGCAGCCAAAAAGACCGCCATGCTGGGGACCGGAAGTTGATCAAGAGGTGGGAACGATTAGTAGTGTGATTCTTCGCTGGCTGTTGAAAAGGGGGACGGAGCGCATATGTGAATGTCCTTCGAGAAAAACAATCAACCCTGAGAAATAATGGGGCGGGTGTGAGTGGATACCCCTAGAGTGGATGGGGCGAAAGACAGTTGAGTGTTGTGTGAAGTCAGGAAACTTGAAAGTCAGTGAGAGAAGAGACCGACTGCGGGTCAGGTCGTTTAAGACAGTTGATGTTTTGACTCCAAACGGAGGTAGGACGGATAGAGCTCCGTCCTGGATTCTGTTGTTCTCCGAGTTTGAATGCAGGCCTAAAACCCAGAGTGGGGTGGATAGTGAGTGTAGGCCTATACCCATTGTGTGGGTTGTCGTGTGTGAGGTCCAGCTGGGGCTAGTAGCTGGATACCTGTCGTGTACATTCGAGAGTAAGGAGGCCTTGAGAAGGCAGTGATGTGTGCGGATTAAGTGTGAGGAGGATATACTTATACGGTGGATTTACATTGTGTTTTCTGGATGTATAAACATGTTCCATTTGTCCGTGTTCTTTCTGGATTAAAAGATTATGTGCGCCAACTCAATCTTGTTTCATGACTGGTGGATGTGCACTGCGGGGGTGAGTCATAGTGTAAGACAGTGAGAGAGCTCAATTGACACACCAGGAGTATCGTTACCTAGACAACGACAATATCACAAACATATCATTAACAACATCGTGACATTATCTGGGAGGCTTCGTCCGATCAAGAACAATGTAGACATTGTTGTCATTCTGAGATATCTAGGAGCTCGTCGCTTAGTAAAGATTTTCTGACAGCTACATTCGGTCAAGGAACACCGGGCAATATTGATGTTATCTGAGAGCTCCTCCGATCAAGAAACCAGATAAAAATAACACTTCTCACTCAGAGAGAGAGAGAGAGAGAGAGAGAGAGAGAGAGAGAGAGAGAGAGAGAGAGAGAGAGAGAGAGAGAGGTGGACAGCGGAGCGTGTCCATGGTATAAACACTGGGTTTTCTCCGTGCGGGAACTGGCTAGCACATAATTCACGAGAAGGTCATTACAGGTAAATTTGCTAGCAGACAGTTAACGGAAAACCAGGATTAATCCAGAAGGCGGTGACAATATCGTGCGTGTGTGTGTAAGACGGCAATCGGGAAAACTGTCAGCGCGCGTTAAGAAGACACGCGCAGGGAGAGTTACGGTGACGGACTAGTCATTAGTCAAAACAGCGCCAGCAGACAAGGCACAGAAAAGTCGGCGCCATGATACTGGCTGGATGATACCCTGACAGGTGTGTGTGTGTGTGTGTGTGTGTGTGTGTGTGTGTGTGTGTGTGTGTGTGTGTGTGTGTGTGTGTGTGTGTGTGTGTGTGTGTGACGAAGACAGGATTGAAGATTCAAAGATATTGACATGTGTGTGTGTGCTGAGGCAACGCACTGTGTTGGTCGCGAGTCGACAGGTGAAGAATTTCACCACAGCTAACACGACGGGGGAGGACGGTGGAAATTGTGAGTTTCCACGGACAAATCGGGTCAGCGCTGTTTACGAGGACCGAAGGAGATAGTAACGGTACCCCTACCACAGCCGGGTTGGGGCTGAGAAGGTTGTGTGAAAACTGTGTTTACTGAGGATTTTTCACTGATGGTGATAAAGAGAAATTAGGTTGACCTTGGGAGGCAAGGCTGTTTAACAGTAAGCAGTTACTGAGGAAATTTCCACGGCCTTTTGTGGTCAAGATGACTTATTGTGAATGAACAAAACAAGGTTGTTTTGAAAGAAAGCCAGACTTTTTGTTCGTCTTTTTTCAATCCCTTTGTGATCATTACCCTGTTATGAGCAAACATTTTAACATGTCGTCATCGCAACCATTTCTTTGCCAATAAGGATTTATATGTACAAGTTTAAAGCGCTGAACATTGGCTGCCAATTTTGTTTGTTTTTTGGTGAATCTTGTCGGGTAACGAAAATCCATAACATTTATGATACAGCAAAGCGCCATCTCCGCAACGAAGGTAGAAAGACGTTTGGATTATTACTTTGGGGCCACCACGTCCAAGGAAAGTACAATAACGTGACGGACTGTGTCGAGACAGAACATTGTGGATAATCAATCATCATCTTCAATTTTTTCGACGGTTTGAACTTGTGATCACCACGTGAAATTCAGTCACCACGCAACAAATTTGGAATATCGTAGAGATTTCGGAACATTTACCAATATACATTCCCAGAATATTGTGAAAAATTATTAAAAAACGAACTTGTGGCGACGGATTAATAGGCACATATTTGTCGGCCAACCATTTGCACATTTTGTTTGCTCCCATCGTCATATTTATTGTTGTCGGGTGTTACGCAATTATTTGTATGTGGTCCAGTGTTTGTCAAGAGTAGGGGATTTTTGTGTTGTTTCTCGAAGGTCGGGAGACAGGGCGAAAAGTTATTTTCTGAGGTGCACCATATATTTTCTGGGAAGAAAATCGAAAGGTCGATTTGTTTGGTTCTGCAGGGACGGTCCTGAATTATATAAAGTGCCAGTGTGTGTTTAATGTCAGATCTGTGTATATTTTGATGCTATAATTTTTTTCTTCTTTCTTTCTTTTCGTTATATTTACATATGATATTTGTTGTGTTCGGATGTATGTTATTATTGTGATCTTTCGTCATTTCTACTGTCTAGTGGTCGGTGTCAGTTTACATATTATTACGCGCACTGTGGTCGTTTCACACAAGCTTGTGATTGTTACTGTACTTTATTTCTTTGTGATCACCGTCTCCGTGTACTTGGCTTGTGAGTCTAACGTTTTATAGACAACACTTACTGTTATCATTCATTCGTTTTGTATATGTATATATATATGTATGTTTAAATATATTTCCAGAGTTGTTTTTTTTACAGCTATTTGGTATATATATGCGAGGGAGTATAGGTAATATTCCCCCATCACTACCTAGTGCTTATAGAGTGACTGGGTGAGTACAGAGTGATATTGTTAGTACTACGAATTTACGTACACAGTGAGTGGGGGTGTACTTTACTTAGGGAAGACACACAAAGACTCGCAGCAGAGTCTTTTCATTTATAGTTGGCTGACAGACAGCAACGTGTCCACAAGTACAAGATGCCTACTTTAATGGAATATATTGAAGCAGGTGAAAGAATAGGCCTGAAAGGGAAAGAGTTACAGGAGTTTGCAGAAGCAAAATTGAACACTGGGAAAGAGAGGATAGGCATAATGAACGCGAGGCACAACGTCTACAGGAAGAAAAGGTAGCTGAGGACAAGCGTCTACAGGAAGAGAGAGAGACACACAACTGGAACTTGAAAAGTTAAAACAAACAAATGCGGTGGAAATCGAGAAAGAGAAGATTAAGATGGAAGCAGAAGTTGCTATTAAAAAGTTAGAATTTGCATCGAAGGGTCAAAGTGAGGAAAGCAGAAGACCTTCGCAGTCGTCACAACGATTAAAACTGCCATATTTTACAGACCGGGATCATCTTGAATCCTATCTTGGAAGATTCGAAGCATCAGCGAAAGTGTTAGGAATTCCAGAGGGAGCGTATGCGATGCGACTTGGCGAGTTTCTTACGGGTAAGGCCCTAGACACCATGTTTAATTTACCCGTGGAAGAAAGAAACAACTACACTATTTTGCGTCAACGTCTGCTTACAAAGTTCCAACTAACTGAGCATGGATATAGAACAAAGTTTAGACACTTAGGACCAGAGACAAATCAAGATTTCACAGATTTTGTTAACACAGTAAAGAACACATTTAACAAATGGATGGAGCTTGAAGAAGTAGGGAAAGATTTTAATAAATTAGTGGATTTAATGTTAAGAGACAAAGTAGTATCTGCATGCAATACAAACTTAGTAGCTTTCTTTGAGGAACGTAAGCCAAAGGACATAGACACAATGTCACAGTTAGGGCAAAACTACATGACTGCACATCCAAACAGTTCTATTGGTAGACTAATGAGTGAGGAAATAGTCTGTGTAGCGTACACTAAACAGGACCAGAATCCAGTTATTAGACCAAGATCGAAAAGTGTGGATTCAGCACAGAAGTATGAACAACAAGAGTCTCAAGATAATGGTTTCCGTGGCAACCATTTTGGCAGAGCAGGACGGTACACACACAAAAGGGGGAATTTCCAGAGAAGTCCAAATAGTTATGCCGGATGCTGGAATTGTGGGAGCTGGAGACACGAAATGGCAGAGTGTGATGCACAACCATCAGATGGACCAACGAACAACAGTAAAAGGGAGATCACTTGTTTCAAATGTGGAAGGAAGGGGCATGTCAGCTATCATTGTACGACGAGGGAAACGGAGCATTCTAATGCAGCACAAGTTATTGAGACTATCAACAATGAAGATTGTAGTGGGTGCAAACCTCTTTTTGAAAAAGACGGTCAGCCAGTCTTAGTGGGTGGTCATACCGTGAAACCAGGATCAGCAGTCCATGCAGGTGGAAGCATGAAGATGCACCATGGTTTCGTCAATGATAGACCAGCGTTAACAATTAGGGATTCCGGATGTACGTCTATCGGGGTTAGGAAAACTTTAATACATCCTTCGGATTACACAGGTGAAAAGATTAGGTGCATAACATTTAATGGGACAGTAGAATTCTACCCATTAGCCGTAATAACAGTGAAAACACTATATATCACTGGAAGGGTGACAGCGTGTGTGTTGGACTCACCAGTGGCAGATCTGATCATAGGAAATGTTATAGGAGTTAAAGATTGCACAGAAGAAGAAGTAGTTTATTGGGACCAGAAACATAGTGTAAGCAGTAACGAGGTAGGTTCCAAAAGAAAACCTAAATTAGAGAGTATAGTTGAAGTAGAAGAGGCACTTGCAGTAGACATAGAGAGTGAGAAAAAGGGTAGTACAGCTGAGCAGGTGAGAATTGATCTCAAACATAGTGGGAGTGACTCCCACAGACAAGATACTACTCTCGACAAATGTTTCCAAGGGTGTAGGAAAGTGAGACATAGATAATCAAAGAAGGGTAGATGGTGCTTCGGAAGGAAGAACAATACTCTCACTCGCCGGTTTTCAGATGACGGAACGGCATGCGGGCAAGGAGTGGTACCCTTAGCATATAGAGACCTATATACTAGAACATCTCAGGATAGGGCATGTGCAGGGCACATAGGAGTAAGGCGGAAGTAGCATAGAGCAGGATGCCAGGTATATTGGCCAGGATTTAATAAAGAGGTCAGACTAAACAGAGACTCCAGTGTAACAGTACAATATGCAGATAGCAAGGTTAACGCAGTTCAAAAGGGTGTTAACAACATCACTGAACCAGGATTAGCAAACATATGTGTTAAAGATATAGGAAACATGAGGCATGGGTATATGAAGGGTAGACACAGCATCGACAGGAATCATAGGCGGAGGTTTGAGGCAAGAAAAGAACCACCTGACATAGGGTCGGTACACAAATAGCTTGTGTCTTTTTGAGGATGGTAAGAGACCTGCAGATACACAGATATGATGTTTCCTATGATGTATTATTATTGTGTGATGTATTAGTTCATGCATTGGTACACAAGATAGAAAGTTGGTTGTATTGATGTGTGGGGAATATGGGAGTGTACTATGAGCATTTGATGTATTATTGAGTGTGGTAGCTAGAGTAAGTGGGATTTATACTTACGAATACCCAGGCAATATGTCTGGGTCACATATTTGATAAGTATTAGTTTCCCAACATTTGAAAACGATGTTTTCTTTTAAGGGGGGGGGGGGGGTAATGACATATGCCTGGGTCATTGACATTGAGATGAGTGACCTGTGTTGCGGGACTACGAGAAAAACAATCAACCCTGAGAAATAATGGGGCGGGTGTGAGTGGATACCCCTAGGTTGGATGGGGCGAAAGACAGTTAAGTGTTGTGTGAAGTCAGGAGACTTGAAAGTCAGTGAGAGAAGAGACCGACTGCGGGTTAGGTCGTTTAAGACAGTTGATGTTTTGACTCCGAACGGGTCGGGAGTTGAAGGATAAAAACGGAGATAGGACGGATAGAGCTCCGTCCTGGATTCTGTTGTTCTCCGAGTTTGAATGCAGGCCTAAAACCCAGAGTGGGGTGGATAGTGAGTGTAGGCCTATACCCATTGTGTGGGTTGTCGTGTGTGAGGTCCAGCTGGGGCTAGTAGCTGGATATCTGTCGTGTACATTCGAGAGTAAGGAGGCCTTGAGAAGGCAGTGATGTGTGCGGATTAAGTGTGAGGAGGATATACTTATACGGTGGATTTACATTGTGTTTTCTGGATGTATAAACATGTTCCATTTGTCCGTGTTCTTTCTGGATTAAAAGATTATGTGCGCCAACTCAATCTTGTTTCATGACTGGTGGATGTGCACTGCGGGGGTGAGTCATAGTGTAAGACAGTGAGAGAGCTCAATTGACACACCAGGAGTATCGTTACCTAGACAACGACAATATCACAAACATATCATTAACAACATCGTGACAGTTGTATTATTCTCATACCTATTCAATGTTAGATTATACAGAGAGATGTGAGACAGTGGTTGTATTATTCTCATGCCTATTCAATGTTAGATTATACAGAGATATATGAGACAGTGGTTGTATTATTCTCAAGCCCATTCAATGTTAGATTATACAGAGAGATGTGAAACAGTGGTCGTATTATTCTCATGCCCATTCAATGTTAATACAGATAATATATTCAAACATGGTGAGAGAACACCAGCACACGACATTAGTGAGATATTAATAAATATTATACGAGACGCATAAGATAAGTTTGTGTTGGCTTAGACAGAGCAGGGTAATGATGAATTTATAAATAGAGTACAAAACACTAAGCAAAGAAAATGGCTTAGACTTAAGTACAGTAAAACTTCGGTTTTCATTGCCTTCGGTGTTTGTCGATTTTGGTTTTCATGGATTCTTTACGCGAAAGATTGTTTTTTCAGTTTTCGTCGGTTGCCATAAAGAATGATAATAAAGTAGGCCAATATCAGCCTATTATGAGAGGTGTGGAACAGCGGTGTGTAATGTCTCCAGATTTTTTTACCCGACACAGTGAAAATATTATTAGAAATTTAGAAGGTATGAGAGGCATCGCCAATGGAGGACATAACATCAATAACATTAGATAGGCAGATGCTACAGTATTGATTGCAGACATATAACATGATCTGCAACAATTGATAGATGCGACTATTATACACAGTGAACAACTAAAGTTAGAATTAAATTACTAGAAGACACACATGGTTGTCTCTAAAAAGAAAGAAATACCACAATGTAATTTTGATAAACAAGTGAATCTTACAACTATATCGAAACAGCAATAACAGAGTATGCGAAATACTTGAAGAGATTATAACAGAATGTCTTTGGTAAAGGTTGCATTTTGCAAGATGGAAAACATAATGACCAATAAAAAGATGTCAATTACAACGAGAGAAAGAGTGTTGAAGTGCTTGTAGAAAATATACCTTAGTATGGACATAAAACCTGGATGACCCGATCGTCAAGACAGACGTCCCAGGTATTATGTTGAATGGATGTCCTCTTAGTCGAGAGAGTAAACTGAAGTACTTGGGTATCACCTTTGACAGGTGTTTGTCTTTTAAGGATTATGTGGAGGATTTGGTGGTGAAGGCTGGTAGGGGAATTAATGCATTGAGGGCTATGGCAGCAACCGGGGTAGATCAGAGGATGCTGTACAGGCTCTTTCAGCAGTTAATAATTTCTGTAATTGAGTATGGTTTGGGGCTGTTGACAATATCAAAAAGCCAGCTTGAAAGGTTGGAGCGCATACAGAATGCTGTCATGCGGTTAATCCTGGGGTGCACAAAGGACACACCAGTTATCTGCATGGGGCATATCCTGGCGCTACATGCAATGACGGATAGACATAGGGTCCTTCAGGCCAAATGGTACCTGAGAGTTGCCGCAGACAGGGAACACCCGCTGCATGCAGCAATGGATATGGTAAAGGGTCACAGACTAAGACGAGGCAGGTCCTGGATGGCACAGGCAGAACTTTCTATAAGTCAGGTGTGTGATCTAGAGACCATCAATCGTGAAAGAGAGTGGGTTGAAGTTCCGGATGACATGACGGACTGGCACAATGTAATAATAACACTGGGTCGTGAGAGCAGAGAATGGGCAGCGGGCCACACTGACTTTGAAGTGCAACAGCTAATCCAGAGCAACATACATCAAGGTGACATAGTCATCTACACCGATGGGTCAGTGGTGAGAAACAGACGTAGTGGCTGGGGCTTTATTGCAAAGGCTAATGGGCGAGTCTTGAAAAAGGAGAGTCTGGCATATGAGACTACGACCTCCAGCATGAGAATGGAGGTGGCGGCAGTAACAGCGGCATTCCGGTGGCTAGAGGAGACCACTGCAACACACGTTGTATTCATTACGGATTCAAAGAGTATGCTTAGCAAGGTGGAGAAAGGAATGTTTCGTGTGGAATGGCTCTCGTCGCTTCAGAGGACACAGATTGTGAGAATCGTATGGATATTTTGCCCTGGCTATGCGGGTGTACGGGGGAATGAACAGGCTTATAGGCTAGCAGGGAATGCACCTCTTGGTGGTAGATTGCCTATGGACAAGGGGGAGGTGGTCGTGGGCTTGTGGGACCAGGTGGAGAAGGCGGAGGAACAGATTGAGAACCCATATGTGGAAAGAATGAGATTGCGGGGGATCGGCAGGGGTTCTGGAAGAATCTAAAAACTGAGTGGGAAGACCAGGAGAACTTTTAATCAAATAGTGGGGGGAACGATTAGTAGTATGACTCTTCGCTGGCTGTTGAACGAGGGGACTGAGCACGTATGGGAATGTCCTGAGTGCAGTGATGTCGATTCTTAACTCATCTCAACTCAACTCAACATGGACATAAAATGTAAACAATGAGGAGACACGCTGAATAACACCTATTGGCTGTGAAGATGTGATAAAACCCGTCAACTGATGAGAGAAATTACACGTAGACAGTCGCAATGTTATGGGCATGTTATGAGAAGAAATAAACTGGAGAGCCTAGTGACAAGATTGAGGGGAAAAGAGCCAGGAGGAGGCAGAGTAGTAAATATCTAGATGGCTTGGCGACATGGCATGCACTGGACAAGACCACAAGACGAAACATAACCATCCACGCTTATCGGCATGGCACATGATGATGGTGATTATGTTTAATGTAAAGAAACATGTTCTTGTCACGGAATGTTGTTCGGGGAACAGTTAAGAGTAAACAAATAATATGGAGATAATGTTGTATGGGAGAAACAACGTCAAGAAATCGTTTGCAAGAAATCAGAGCGTATAATAAAGGTGCAGTGATGAGAACTAAAGACATCAAATATTTGACCGTCGATGCGTAGATTGTACTAGATGGTGAAATATAGAAACGGTGATCAGGGCAATACTGAAGGTGACCTTGCTCACCTACCGTTTCTAAACTGGGTGACTCCAACTACAGATATCAAGATTTCAATAGCCCAAGAGCTGTAAGATCGTTCAGGTTTTCATAGACCGTAACATCAGAGGGCCATACGCATATTCTGTATCTCAAATATGTGTTTACAGCAGTGGTTCTTAACCTTATTTGGCCCATGCACCCCTTCACCATATTTTCGGAATGCCACCCCCCTTTGTATTTCCTCCCTATAAATACACCCCCCCCCCCCCCACACACACCCTTTCCGCCCCTACACAGTATACGTAAAAATAGAATCTAAATTTAATAACACATTCTAGAACAAGTCTAGCCGTCTACATAAAACATAAAACGTGATTGATTGGTTGATTGATTGATTTAGGAACCGACATCACAGCATTCGGGGTATTCCCATAAGCGCTCCGTCCCCATCCTCAGCAGCCAGCGAAGAGTTCCAACACTAATAGTACCAGTAGCATCAGTAGTCTGATTATATGTCCGTCTCGCCTTTCCTCTGAGCGTCGATCGTCGGCCAGATCCCCTCGTCACCCCTCGCTGACGCATTCTTGCCAGACCATGGTGATCCATTTGCTCCTCTGAGGTGTACACGTGCTCCCACAAGGCCGCAACAACGTCTGCCTTATCATGCATCAATGCTCCACCAAGTTTTGCAGAGCCAGCCAATCTGTCCGTCATTTCATTCTCCAGCACACCAGCATGCCCCGGAGAAAAGATCCAGACGATGCTTGTCACCCGTGACTTCCGAAGCGAAGCAAGCCACACTGCACGAAGCTTGCCTGTTCTCACCCTACTCGGCATGCTTTATGAGTCAGTTACAATCACATAGAACGTTATTTGCGGGTCTATTTGCGTTTACGTTACAAAATGAATTTCAGAAGGGCGAGAAGTACAGAACCGTAGAGTATGGAGGGAAAAACAATAAAAACAATATCCAGTAATCCGTTCATGTATTAACGCGATCTTTAAGTAATCTTAACCCCCACCCCCTCCCACCCTCCGGAAACCCCACAATCACCCCCCCCCCCCGCCTGCAGGGGATATTCCCCACCGGTTGAGAACCACTGGTGTACAGAATGCATTACTGAAGGATTGCTACCGAAACTTGCTACCGAAGCTGATATATTCAATACGGTATGTGTAAAACAAGCGACGGCAAAACCGAGATGTGCAATTATCTGGCCATGTATCTGCAAGCACTGCCAGCGGCGTTAGTAACGTAATGTGCGCGTTTTGTTTTTCACGGCTGACAACTATATCATTGACATTTTCGCTGGAAAATAACTCAGCTATACGTTTTACTGCAAGTTACGAGGTTCTGTCATAAGCCCTGACAAAACAGGTGTGATTTGGTGCTCTTTCAATAACAACATTGTTAAGGATGCGATCTCAGACATCATTGTACATGGCAGTCCGATCGAAGGAGAGAGAGAGAGAGAGAGAGAGAGAGAGAGAGAGAGAGAGAGAGAGAGAGAGAGAGAGAGAGAGAGCAATAAAATACTTCGGATTAACATTTGACAGACGTATGTCTTTCAGAGACCACGCGTTAGAGACGCTGTCAGGAAGGGATTCAGTATACTGAAGGTGACAGCAGCGGTGGACATGGTGCCGAGATTTGTGTACACTCTCTAACAATCATTACTGTATCTAGTGAATGAGTAAGTTCTGGGATTGCTGACAATGTCTGATAAAAAGCATGCTCTATGTGAGGCAATGAAGCACACTAGGGGACACAGGATACAGGAAGGAAGTTCTTTGATGGCACAAGCTGAAAACACGATTAGACATCTGTAAAAGACAGTGCGGGGAAAGGAATGGGATATGCTTTTGCCCAACTAGGCAGCCTTACATGGTGATAGTCACCATGGACCGAAGGTATCGGGAATGGATAAGTGGGTGAGACAGAGGCATCCGTGCAACAGGTGTTAAGTGATAACGCATGTGAAAGTATGCAATTACAGGCATGGATGGGACTGTAGTATGAAGTAAACAAAGTTCATTGCAAGGGTTAAAGCACAATGTGTAAAAATGAGTCTGGCGTATGGTATCACGACCTCCAGCATGAGAATGGAGGTGGAGGCGGCAATGACGGGTTTATGATATCTGCAGAACAGTACAGAACGAAATGTATTCGAGACAGACTCGCAATAGTCGGCGTGAAACAGAAACTGATATGGTCCACGTCCAATGGCTTGCATTTTTCGAAAAGATGAAGGGCAAGAGTGTATTACAGATTGTTCTGCCCATGACGCGGCTGTGCTAGGAAAATAACAGGCTGATAGACTATGGGTGGAGCATTCGTTTATCACAAGGATGGTGTGGCGAAGGCTTTCTGCGGTCGAGGGGAAAGTGCAGCAGAACAAACAAAAGACCCCCATCTGGACATACTGATTCAGTTAGGGAAGGAAGGTAGGGGAAGAAAAGGTTTCGACGACAAACAACGCACAGAGGAGCAAGCAAACAGACGTTCAATCAAGCTGTCTTTGGTACATCAGCCTGGGAACTATTCATTGGCTACAAAAGAAAGGGGCAGAGCAAGTGTAGCAATATCCCGAGAACAATGTCCCGAGTACAATTCTCGAGTACAATGTCACTAGTACATGTCCCGAGTACAATGTCCTGTTGATTCTTATTTTCATATATTTTTATATTTATTGTTCTTGTATTGCACATCGCTTTGCATACGCCGATGAATCCAGTTTCAGTGCCATATGCATCACTCTGGGTATTATCCATTATTTCACTGCGAGGATCGTATTCTTGTACGCTAGTTTACGTTTATTTGTATTCGATCATTATGTTGAATTTGCTTTTCCTAACGACAAAGATGTTTAGTTGTTTTCCATTACAGATTGCCTTTTGATTTTAGTGGTCATCCGAGAAAGCAGTGTACAGATTAAAAAGAGAGGTGTACATCCGGTTGCCAAGGCATAGTCTCAGTGGGAGTGTGGCAGATACTATTCAGGACTTCACGACTCTGGGTAGGGTGAGGTAAGGAGCTGATCTCAAACACTGGCACCGCCATTTCTCCTAATGCCACCGTGTGTAGGCTGACAGATAACCTAAAACCTGTCACCTCATTACATATTCAACACGTTCTTATGCGCATATCTAGTACCCTGTTCATTTATGTATTTTATATTCCATATTTGTGAATTAGGAAGACACAATAATTACACGAAAGCTAATAAAGCAACACTTGAACCGAAATGCTTTCTATGAAGTCCAAGCTATAAAAGGACAAATAAAACTTCAGCACACTGCATTGCTAACTGTATAATCTTCACAGCAGGTTTAAAAGTATGTGTTATCACAGTTTACGATGCTGAATATGTTGGTTATGTGGGTGAATGTACACAATGGAGTTGTGTGTGTGTGTATGTGTGTGTGTGAGAGAGAGAGAGAGAGAGAGAGAGAGAGAGAGAGAGAGAGAGAGAGAGAGAGAGCGAGAGCGAGAGAGAGAGGGAGATGTACAAATATAATGACATACAGCAACTGTTGATTAATGAATATTTCTGAAGACGTTATAGACCTATGTGGACATATGTCGGCCACAAGAAGCTCCAACACTCTCTGCCTTAGATCATTTGCCACGTTAATGCATCAACGTGCTAATGTAGCGGTTGGGACGTTACTCTGACAATGATATAGGCTCCATGGGACAAGGGTTTGATGTCTGCGCTCGACGTTCGCTATAGGAAGGAAAGGCTGACTCCCCTCCCCGTATTCTTCCGGCACTCAGTTCTACAAAATAAGATGTTTCTACTAACACTTTCCATACCCACAGCAGGCTAGTGTCATGGGACATGCTTTGTTGTGTTTTGTCAGTTAAGCCTCACAGCGATGAGCAGGACTATTGTGTGAGCCCTTAGAACAAAGACGAAGACTAACGTTGGACGTCATTCCTGGGAGCTTGGGAGAATCTGTGACAAGACATAAGAAAGGTGCTCCGTATCAGTGATCTTCAGTTGACTGTAGCAATTCTTTCAGCAAACATATTTTTCAATCAACATAGCACACTCTCCCCGCTGATGAATCCATCACGCTCTCCCCGCTGATAAATCCAGCACACTATCATAGCTAATTAATCGAACATACTCTCCCCGCTGATGAATCCAGCACACTCTCCCCGCTGATAAATCCAGTACACTCTCCCCGCTGATAAATCAAGCACACTCTCTCCGCTTAAGAATCAAGCGTACTCTCCCCCCATGATGAATCAAGCGTACTATCCCCGCTGATGAATAAAGCGTACTATCCCCGCTGATGAATCCAGCACACTCTCCCCGCTGATGAATCCAGCACACTCTTCCCGCTGATGAATCAAGCACATTCTCCCCGCTGATGAATCATGCGTACTCTCCCCCATGATGAATCAAGCGTACTCTCCCCGCTGATGAATCAAGCACACTCTCCCCGCTGATGAATCAAGCGTACTTTCCCCGCTGATGAATCAAGCACACTCTCCCCGCTGATGAATCAAGCGTACTCTCCCCCATGATGAATAAAGCGTACTATCCCCGCTGATGAATCCAGCACACTCTCCCCAATGATGAATCCAGCACACTCTCCCCGCTGGTGAATCCAGCACACTCTCCCCGCTGATAAATCAAGCACACTATCATAGGTAATAAATCCAACATATCCTCCCCGCTGACGAATCCAGCACACTCTCCCCGCTGATAAATCAAGCACACTCTCTCCGCTTAAGAATCAAGCGTACTCCCCCCCCCCCCCATGATGAATAAAGCGTACTATCCCCGCTGATGAATCCAGCACACTCTTCCCGCTGATGAATCCAGGACACTCTTCCCGCTGATGAATCCAGCACACTCTCCCCGCTGATGAATCCAGCACACTCTTCCCGATGATGAATCCAGGACACTCTCCCCGCTGATGAATCCAGGACACTCTCCCCGCTGATGAATCCAGCACACTCTCCCCAATGATGAATCCAGCCCGCTCTCCCCGCTGATAAATCAAGCACACTATCATAGCTAATGAATCCAACATATCCTCCCCTCTGATGAATCCAGCACACTCTCCCCAATGATGAATCCAGCACACTCTCCCCGCTGATAAATCAAGCACACTATCATAGCTAATGAATCCAGCACACTCTCTCCGATGATGAATCCAGCACACTCTCCCCGCTGATAAATCCAGCACACTATCATAGCTAATGAATCGAACATACTCTCCCCGCTGATCAATCCAGGACACTCTTCCCGCTGATGAATCCAGCACACTCTCCCCGCTGATGAATCCAGCACACTCTTCCCGATGATGAATCCAGGACACTCTCCCCGCTGATGAATCCAGGACACTCTCCCCGCTGATGAATCCAGGACACTCTTCCCGATGATGAATCCAGGACACTCTCCTCGCTGACGAATCCAGCACACTCTCCCCGCTGATGAATCCAGCACACTCTCCCCGCTGATGAATCAAGCGTACTCTCCCCCATGATGAATTAATTAAGCACACTCTCCCCGCTGATGAATCAAGCGTACTCTCCCCGCTGATAAATTAATCGAAACGTTCATCCGTTGAAGCAAATGTTCTCCCCCAGCCGATGAAACAAATGTATTCTCCCAGCTAATGAAGCAAACCCATTCTCCCCGCTATTTATGTAGTGCATCTCCCACTAATGAAGCAGTGTATCTCGCCGCTAACGAAGCAGAGTTTCTCGACGCTAATGAAGCAGTGTATCTCGCCGCTAATGAAGCAGTATATCTCCCCGCTAATGTAGCAAGCGCACTATGCCTCTTCCCCAGAAGCAGCAACATTACTTTTCGCACCCATTCCCAGCACTCTCAGATGGAGCGAGCAGCAACCTCCTCCCAGTCAAGTGGTAGTCTTCCGTCCCTTCACCACGCGACGCATTATTTAGGTACCAATTTAAATAACCATTTTGGAATATGAAAACATTTGAAAATATTTCAGTTTATCTCTTGCACAATGTGTTCTTTGATATCTGTTTGTTGCTTTGTCGCTTATGGTAAGCAAGGTTGTTTCAGTTGCACTGTGTACCACACAGTTAATCATGGTTATTGAAATTGTCACGTAGGCACATATGTTCGCTCCTAGAATGACTAATCGTACAGAAAGCCTATGATTATAGATTACGCATACGAACTGGACGACTGCAGAAAAGAAAACAAATATAGGACTTGTGGTTTAATGGAAAGACGCGAAGCATTTTGAATATGAACCGAAACTAACACGTTTACTAGCTTCGGTTCGACACTTCTTACCTAAGGCAATAAATCAATAAGTGTATTCTACACGGTCATGTTTGTGTATGACTAAACGTACAAACTATGTCTGTCTATAAAGCATGTATCTGTCTATAAAGTGTATAACTATCTGTCTATACTTCTTCTTCTTCTTCTTCTTCTTCTTCGTTCATCCGGAGTTTTATTCGGATGTGATTGCGTTGTGCCTGTTTACAGCAGAGCTGCGTTCTTGCACCGTTAGGCCGATACAACCGACTTCTGCGGGCATTTGTTGACCGGGTTAACCTTCCCGGATCTGTCTATACAGTTTATATTTGTCTGTCTATAAAGTGTGTATCTGTCTTTACGTTAAGTGTCTACCTGTCTGTCTTTACGTTAAGTGTCTACCTGTCTGTCTTTACGTTAAGTGTCTACCTGTCTGTCTTTACGTTAAGTGTCTACCTGTCTGTCTTTACGTAAGTGGAAATTATAATTGTATGCATGTACGTACGTGCGTAGGCATATACAAAACATATGATCATACGTACGTACATACGTAGATAAGGGAAAATAGTAATATGTTTATAGATAAATACCAAGATATACATGTACATGGGTGTTTACGAAGAGATGCATGTATGTATGTGCGTGCCAGTCCCAGATTTGAGACCACTCGCCAGTCGGTTGGTGATGTGGTCAGTATCACACCGGTGGCCTTGACTTCCCAGGTAATGTCCTGCTACCCGCAATAGGTTGGGTCAACCTGGGGCACCAGATCAATAGAAAATAAACAACAAAATGAAGCGCGAAGGGATACATGACAACCAGGCCGACAGACAAGCGTGTTATCATCTGCGCTATCGCATACTTTGAAGACAAATGAAGAAGAGGATCAATCAATCAATCAATCAATCAATAGGGTGCCGTCTCCGCAATGAAGGTTGGCTGCAATGGATCTCCAACACTGTCTGTCTCTCGCCTTGACTGTACATTCTGTCAGGCTGATGTTGGTCCATCTCTTGATGTTATCCTCCCACTTGTATCGTTGTCTACCTCTTGCTCGCTTGCCCTCAACCTTGCCTTCCAGTATGGTTTTTATAAGAGTATCGTGTCTTTTAACGTGGCCAAAATATTTCACTTGTCTCCTTTTTATTTCTTTCACCATCTCTCTCTTCATTCGCAGTTTTTCTAGGACCTCTGCATTTGATTGTTTTTGTTTCCATGAAATACGACCTATTCGTCTGTATATCCACATCTCCAGGGCTTCTGTGCGACTTTCTAGTTGCTTGTTAAATGTCCAGGCTTCCGCGCCATACAGTAGCGTTGAATATACGTAGCGTTTGACAATTCTCATTTTTAATGCGTTATTAATCTCTCTAGATGTTAATACTGATTTCATGCCGTTGAAAGCATTTTTGGCCATTCCTATTCTCTTTATGATTTCCATTTCACTTCTGCCATCATCTGTTATTATATGTCCAAGATAAGAGAAACTTGTTACTTGTTCTAGTATCTGCCCGTTTACTGTAATGTTCATTGATACCCTTTCCTTTTCACTGCTAATTATCATAGCTTTTGGTTTTTGGATACTAATATCTAAGCCACATTCTGCACTGTGCCTGTTTACTTCTTCCACTAGGTCTTGCAACTCTTGCTCACTTTCTGCTAGTAACACGGTATCGTCAGCATATCTAAGATTGTTTATGATTCTTCCATTGATGTTGAGTCCAGGCATTTCAATTTGTTTAAAAATTCTGTCTGTGTATAGGTTGAAGAGGCTTGGGGACAGTACACATCCCTGCCGTACTCCTCTTTTTATCTCTATAGGCGACGAATAGTTATTACCGCATCTAATAGACGCCACTTGTTCCCAGTACAAGTTACTAATAAGTCTGATCTCCTTTCCGTCTACTCCTATATCTTGAAGGCACGTAATTAGTCGTTCATGTTGTACTCTATCAAAAGCTTTCATATAGTCTACTAGCTGACCCGGCCCGGCTTCGCCCAGGCCCTGGCGGGGATCTATCTATCTATCTATCTATCTATCTATCTATCTATCTATCTATCTATCTATCTATCTATCTATCTATCTATCTATCTGTCTATCTGTCTGTCTGTCTGCTTGTTTGTCTGTCCCACACTGCATTGCTAACTGTATAATCTTCACAGCAGGTTTAAAAGTATGTGTTATCACAGTTTACGATGCTGAATATGTTGGTTATGTGGGTGAATGTACACAATGGAGTTGTGTGTGTGTGTATGTGTGTGTGAGAGAGAGAGAGAGAGAGAGAGAGAGAGAGAGAGAGAGAGAGCGAGAGCGAGAGAGAGAGGGAGATGTACAAATATAATGACATACAGCAACTGTTGATTAATGAATATTTCTGAAGACGTTATAGACCTATGTGGACATATGTCGGCCACAAGAAGCTCCAACACTCTCTGCCTTAGATCATTTGCCACGTTAATGCATCAACGTGCTAATGTAGCGGTTGGGACGTTACTCTGACAATGATATAGGCTCCATGGGACAAGGGTTTGATGTCTGCGCTCGACGTTCGCTATAGGAAGGAAAGGCTGACTCCCCTCCCCGTATTCTTCCGGCACTCAGTTCTACAAAATAAGATGTTTCTACTAACACTTTCCATACCCACAGCAGGCTAGTGTCATGGGACATGCTTTGTTGTGTTTTGTCAGTTAAGCCTCACAGCGATGAGCAGGACTATTGTGTGAGCCCTTAGAACAAAGACGAAGACTAACGTTGGACGTCATTCCTGGGAGCTTGGGAGAATCTGTGACAAGACATAAGAAAGGTGCTCCGTATCAGTGATCTTCAGTTGACTGTAGCAATTCTTTCAGCAAACATATTTTTCAATCAACATAGCACACTCTCCCCGCTGATGAATCCATCACGCTCTCCCCGCTGATAAATCCAGCACACTATCATAGCTAATTAATCGAACATACTCTCCCCGCTGATGAATCCAGCACACTCTCCCCGCTGATAAATCCAGTACACTCTCCCCGCTGATAAATCAAGCACACTCTCTCCGCTTAAGAATCAAGCGTACTCTCCCCCCATGATGAATCAAGCGTACTATCCCCGCTGATGAATAAAGCGTACTATCCCCGCTGATGAATCCAGCACACTCTCCCCGCTGATGAATCCAGCACACTCTTCCCGCTGATGAATCAAGCACATTCTCCCCGCTGATGAATCAAGCGTACTCTCCCCCATGATGAATCAAGCGTACTCTCCCCGCTGATGAATCAAGCACACTCTCCCCGCTGATGAATCAAGCGTACTTTCCCCGCTGATGAATCAAGCACACTCTCCCCGCTGATGAATCAAGCGTACTCTCCCCCATGATGAATAAAGCGTACTATCCCCGCTGATGAATCCAGCACACTCTCCCCAATGATGAATCCAGCACACTCTCCCCGCTGGTGAATCCAGCACACTCTCCCCGCTGATAAATCAAGCACACTATCATAGGTAATAAATCCAACATATCCTCCCCGCTGACGAATCCAGCACACTCTCCCCGCTGATAAATCAAGCACACTCTCTCCGCTTAAGAATCAAGCGTACTCCCCCCCCCCCCCCATGATGAATAAAGCGTACTATCCCCGCTGATGAATCCAGCACACTCTTCCCGCTGATGAATCCAGGACACTCTTCCCGCTGATGAATCCAGCACACTCTCCCCGCTGATGAATCCAGCACACTCTTCCCGATGATGAATCCAGGACACTCTCCCCGCTGATGAATCCAGGACACTCTCCCCGCTGATGAATCCAGCACACTCTCCCCAATGATGAATCCAGCCCGCTCTCCCCGCTGATAAATCAAGCACACTATCATAGCTAATGAATCCAACATATCCTCCCCTCTGATGAATCCAGCACACTCTCCCCAATGATGAATCCAGCACACTCTCCCCGCTGATAAATCAAGCACACTATCATAGCTAATGAATCCAGCACACTCTCTCCGATGATGAATCCAGCACACTCTCCCCGCTGATAAATCCAGCACACTATCATAGCTAATGAATCGAACATACTCTCCCCGCTGATCAATCCAGGACACTCTTCCCGCTGATGAATCCAGCACACTCTCCCCGCTGATGAATCCAGCACACTCTTCCCGATGATGAATCCAGGACACTCTCCCCGCTGATGAATCCAGGACACTCTCCCCGCTGATGAATCCAGGACACTCTTCCCGATGATGAATCCAGGACACTCTCCTCGCTGACGAATCCAGCACACTCTCCCCGCTGATGAATCCAGCACACTCTCCCCGCTGATGAATCAAGCGTACTCTCCCCCATGATGAATTAATTAAGCACACTCTCCCCGCTGATGAATCAAGCGTACTCTCCCCGCTGATAAATTAATCGAAACGTTCATCCGTTGAAGCAAATGTTCTCCCCCAGCCGATGAAACAAATGTATTCTCCCAGCTAATGAAGCAAACCCATTCTCCCCGCTATTTATGTAGTGCATCTCCCACTAATGAAGCAGTGTATCTCGCCGCTAACGAAGCAGAGTTTCTCGACGCTAATGAAGCAGTGTATCTCGCCGCTAATGAAGCAGTATATCTCCCCGCTAATGTAGCAAGCGCACTATGCCTCTTCCCCAGAAGCAGCAACATTACTTTTCGCACCCATTCCCAGCACTCTCAGATGGAGCGAGCAGCAACCTCCTCCCAGTCAAGTGGTAGTCTTCCGTCCCTTCACCACGCGACGCATTATTTAGGTACCAATTTAAATAACCATTTTGGAATATGAAAACATTTGAAAATATTTCAGTTTATCTCTTGCACAATGTGTTCTTTGATATCTGTTTGTTGCTTTGTCGCTTATGGTAAGCAAGGTTGTTTCAGTTGCACTGTGTACCACACAGTTAATCATGGTTATTGAAATTGTCACGTAGGCACATATGTTCGCTCCTAGAATGACTAATCGTACAGAAAGCCTATGATTATAGATTACGCATACGAACTGGACGACTGCAGAAAAGAAAACAAATATAGGACTTGTGGTTTAATGGAAAGACGCGAAGCATTTTGAATATGAACCGAAACTAACACGTTTACTAGCTTCGGTTCGACACTTCTTACCTAAGGCAATAAATCAATAAGTGTATTCTACACGGTCATGTTTGTGTATGACTAAACGTACAAACTATGTCTGTCTATAAAGCATGTATCTGTCTATAAAGTGTATAACTATCTGTCTATACTTCTTCTTCTTCTTCTTCTTCTTCTTCGTTCATCCGGAGTTTTATTCGGATGTGATTGCGTTGTGCCTGTTTACAGCAGAGCTGCGTTCTTGCACCGTTAGGCCGATACAACCGACTTCTGCGGGCATTTGTTGACCGGGTTAACCTTCCCGGATCTGTCTATACAGTTTATATTTGTCTGTCTATAAAGTGTGTATCTGTCTTTACGTTAAGTGTCTACCTGTCTGTCTTTACGTTAAGTGTCTACCTGTCTGTCTTTACGTTAAGTGTCTACCTGTCTGTCTTTACGTAAGTGGAAATTATAATTGTATGCATGTACGTACGTGCGTAGGCATATACAAAACATATGATCATACGTACGTACATACGTAGATAAGGGAAAATAGTAATATGTTTATAGATAAATACCAAGATATACATGTACATGGGTGTTTACGAAGAGATGCATGTATGTATGTGCGTGCCAGTCCCAGATTTGAGACCACTCGCCAGTCGGTTGGTGATGTGGTCAGTATCACACCGGTGGCCTTGACTTCCCAGGTAATGTCCTGCTACCCGCAATAGGTTGGGTCAACCTGGGGCACCAGATCAATAGAAAATAAACAACAAAATGAAGCGCGAAGGGATACATGACAACCAGGCCGACAGACAAGCGTGTTATCATCTGCGCTATCGCATACTTTGAAGACAAATGAAGAAGAGGATCAATCAATCAATCAATAGGGTGCCGTCTCCGCAATGAAGGTTGGCTGCAATGGATCTCCAACACTGTCTGTCTCTCGCCTTGACTGTACATTCTGTCAGGCTGATGTTGGTCCATCTCTTGATGTTATCCTCCCACTTGTATCGTTGTCTACCTCTTGCTCGCTTGCCCTCAACCTTGCCTTCCAGTATGGTTTTTATAAGAGTATCGTGTCTTTTAACGTGGCCAAAATATTTCACTTGTCTCCTTTTTATTTCTTTCACCATCTCTCTCTTCATTCGCAGTTTTTCTAGGACCTCTGCATTTGATTGTTTTTGTTTCCATGAAATACGACCTATTCGTCTGTATATCCACATCTCCAGGGCTTCTGTGCGACTTTCTAGTTGCTTGTTAAATGTCCAGGCTTCCGCGCCATACAGTAGCGTTGAATATACGTAGCGTTTGACAATTCTCATTTTTAATGCGTTATTAATCTCTCTAGATGTTAATACTGATTTCATGCCGTTGAAAGCATTTTTGGCCATTCCTATTCTCTTTATGATTTCCATTTCACTTCTGCCATCATCTGTTATTATATGTCCAAGATAAGAGAAACTTGTTACTTGTTCTAGTATCTGCCCGTTTACTGTAATGTTCATTGATACCCTTTCCTTTTCACTGCTAATTATCATAGCTTTTGGTTTTTGGATACTAATATCTAAGCCACATTCTGCACTGTGCCTGTTTACTTCTTCCACTAGGTCTTGCAACTCTTGCTCACTTTCTGCTAGTAACACGGTATCGTCAGCATATCTAAGATTGTTTATGATTCTTCCATTGATGTTGAGTCCAGGCATTTCAATTTGTTTAAAAATTCTGTCTGTGTATAGGTTGAAGAGGCTTGGGGACAGTACACATCCCTGCCGTACTCCTCTTTTTATCTCTATAGGCGACGAATAGTTATTACCGCATCTAATAGACGCCACTTGTTCCCAGTACAAGTTACTAATAAGTCTGATCTCCTTTCCGTCTACTCCTATATCTTGAAGGCACGTAATTAGTCGTTCATGTTGTACTCTATCAAAAGCTTTCATATAGTCTACTAGCTGACCCGGCCCGGCTTCGCCCAGGCCCTGGCGGGGATCTATCTATCTATCTATCTATCTATCTATCTATCTATCTATCTATCTATCTATCTATCTATCTATCTATCTATCTATCTATCTATCTGTCTGTCTGTCTGTCTGTCTGCTTGTTTGTCTGTCCCGGCCTCGTCCAGCTCCTGGTAGGGAGCATCTCATTTAATTCATATAAGTAGTCATATAAGCTCCCGTTCCCGACTATCTGTCTGTCTGACCCGGCTTCACCCAGTCACTGGTGGGGAGAATCTCATTTAATTCATTTAAGTAGTCATATAAGTTCCCGTTCCCGACTGTCTGTCTGTCTATCTATCTGCCCGTCCGTCCGTCTCTCCCTCCGTCTATCCCACCCTCTCTATCTATCGGGTCAGATCTATCTATCTATCTATCTATCTATCTATCTATCTATCTATCTATCTATCTATCTATCTATCTATCTATCTATCTATCTATCTATCTATCTATCTATCTATAGCTTTTGATTTGATTTGGCCAGGAGACTTAACCTAAGATATAGCAATGCTACTAAAAGTTATGTCCCTTTATAGAATATTTCTTATGTTAAGTCATGTAATTACAAAATGAAATTTTAGTAAGTAAATAGATGATTGCACCCTAAGAAACTATTACAGTCGGTTGCACAGGAATGAAAAGAAGACGTGTAGAAAATTTCATCTCAATCGGATGGACCGTTCGCGAACTCAGCAAATACATCCCCAACCACACACATACAGTCTCTTTTATATATATATAGATAAAACAAACATATATACTTTTTTGAACTTCTATATAATTTTCAATTAACATCCTCAAACACATAAGTGCTTCTCTGGTGCCGCTGTTTTTGCGGAACCCAAATTGTTCTTCAGCTACTTCCTCATCTATTTTACGTTGGATTCTTTCTTGTATGACCTTGAGTAGTATCTTGGTTATGTGGCTCATTAAACTAATAGTTCTGTAATCCTCACACTCAACAGCTCTTTGGCTTCTTCGGTAGTGTGATGAAAATGGATGTTTTCAAATCCTTGGGGATGTACACAGTATTATATATGTCATTACATAATTATGTGATAGTTTCAATGCCAAAGCTGGATAAGGATTATATCATCTCTGTTGTTATCTTGTCAGGACCTGCAGCCTTTCCTTCTTTCATCTTTTTAATAACCTTTTCTACTTCAGCCGTTAATATTTTTGGTCCATCTTGAGTATTATACAATGTTGGTCTATTGACCCTGTTGTCCCAGAATAAATCTTCTGTGTACTTTGTCCATCTTTTTATTATGACAGTGTTATTAATTATAATTTCTCCATTTTTCCTCTGCTACAACCGTTTCCTGTTATATTATTTTTCTTCTTTGTAAATCTTTTTATATGCTCATGTAATTCTTTCGAGTTGTCTTTTATTTCCAGATCCTCTATTTCATTGCAATGTTTCTGCAGCCACTCTTCTTTTGCAACTCTGTACATGTGACGTATTTCTCTATTACTATATACTCTGGAGTGATCTTTGCTTTCTTTCTTTGAGAAATTTTACTCAAGATTTCATCGGTTATCCATAATTGTTTTTTCTTATTAATCTTCATTGGCAAGGTTGTATTTGCAATCTGAATACTGATTTTTACACTTTCCCATTTTGTATTAATTTTATCCTAAGGATTTTCACGTCGATATTGTTCCATACTTTCAATGATTAGCCCATCATATCTATTTTTGACTTCAACTAGGTATAGTTGACTTATTTCTGGTTGTTTCAATGTCGATATATCAACTTGAGTTATCTTCGATTTCCCTATTCCTGGGTTTCTTAAGTTTTTTTTATTTGTAATTTTAAAACTACAGGATTATGGTCAGAGTTGATATCAGCACCAGGGTATGTTTTAGCATTTTTAACATTGTTTATAAATCTATTTCTAATCATAATGTAGTCAATTTGGTTTCTTGTTCTATCTCCAGGGTTTTTCCATGTATACAGTTTCCTAGGGTTATGTTGGAAAAATGTGTTGCAAACAATAAGTTTGTTTTCTTCACAGAACTGTATCAGCCGATCTCCTCTGTCGTTTTTGTTTCCCATACCATATTACCCTACTATCTGCTTATATTTATTTTTTCCGACTTTTGCGTTCATGTCTCCCGTGACAATTAGGACCTCTGATGATTTTACAACTTTCAGTATTTGTTGTAGGTCTTTATAGTATTCTTCTAGCTGTTCATCACTATAATCAGTTGTTGGAACGTATGTCTGAAGAATTACTATGTTGAACGGTCTTGCCTTAATTTTGAGAAGTATCATCCTTTCTTTATGAGTTCAGAATCCACTAATATTTTTCTCTAAATCTCCTTTTACTAAAATTCTTACTCCTCTCTCGTGATGATCTCCTCCTGAATTAATGAATGCGTAATCTTCGCTCTTTATATATCTTGTAAGATATCTAAATTCATGTTTTTTGCCTCTGCAATAAGGTTATCAAACTTCCCTGCTTGATATAAGGTGCGTACATTCCGCGTACCAATTATCAGACTTCTCCTTTTACTTTTCAGGTAGGTTTTGTCAGAATGCACCCTTTCAAAAGAGTTTGGGATGCAGTCGTCATTATGCACTTCCTTATTCACTATGGGGGTTACGGGGTGTCAGGCATTGGTAGCACCTTTGGTAAGGATGACTCTCATGTCCTTTCAGGACCCATCCCCCACTGGTCTAAGCCTGACACCCAGCTCACGCCTGTGTCTTCTAGTAGCTGTCAACATGCGACAGCGGCCACCCCCCAGGCAACAGCTGTGAGAGGCTGGCTAATTCAGGCGTGGGTAGCCGATTTGGTGTCAAACCAAGAGGTAAACTAGGGTATGCCTACCCAGTATGTGAAGACAGGATCCGTCAGACTGCGCGGAAGAAATCATTCCTGATTCAACGGGCAAGACGGCGTTTACCTGCAAAGCTTTGTAGAACGTAATGAGCATGGAAAGGCACGTAGAGCGCCCTGGTCATTCACTGCACCTGTATTCGTCTCCAGTCGTCTTGACTTGTCCTACCACTGGATTCAGATGGACTAAGGCGAGAGAGTGAGGTCGACGAATTGTGCAACTCTTCCTCACTTTAATCCAATTCATCGTGCAAGTCATTCTTCATCCAACGTCATATATCACCTTCAAGCCCTGTGGCGATGGGTGAGCGCCGAAGCGGCAGGCATGGGTACGCTGGCAGCCGTTGTCGCAGACCTGCACACAGGCTGCTCAGGCCATATGGTCGTCTTCTACTGACCGTAGCAGCAGTGGGATTCGGCAACCCCCTGAGCGACTGAGCAGCCCTCTATAGCAACACACTGCTCACCTCCATAGCATGAGGAAGGGGCTAGAAAAGGTGCCCTAAACATTGTCTGCTCCATCATTACCTAACCAGCTAGCGGCGGTTAGTGGGTACGCTAACCTGCGGTCGACATACAAACAAAGAAAAAACAGATAAAGCTAAAAGAGCAAACCATATTCCCTTAACAATCGGAACTTGGAAAGTAGGCACCCTACTTGACAGAGATGGCGCGTCGGGTCCAGAGAGACAAACAGCACTGATTGGGAGAGAGCTGGGAAGGTACAACATCGACATTGCAGCCTTGGGCGAGACACGACTGGCAGAAGAAGGCCAAATCTGTGAAATAGGTGCCGGCTACACATTTTTCTTGAGTGGAAGGAAAAGCGAGGAAAGACGCCAATCCGGTGTGGGATTTGCCATTAAGTCGGCCCTGGTCGGCAAACTAGCTGGATTTCCAAAGGCTATAAATGACAGGCTCATGACCATTAAATTGCCCCTGCTGAATGGAAGGAAACATGCAACCATTGTGAGTGTCTACGCACCAACTATGACCAAGGAAGATGATGTTAAGAACAAGTTCTATGAGGACCTGCACAATGTATTAACATGTGTTCCCAAAGGAGACAAACTTATACTCCTTGGGGACTTCAATGTCAGAGTAGGCACGGACACCACCTCTTGGAGTGGCATTATTGGAAAGCACGGAGTCGGAAACTCTAACAGCAATGGACTCCTCCTTCTCCAGACATGTGCCGAACACGATCTCCTGATTACCAACACAATTTTTCGTCTCCCCATGAGAAACAGGACATCGTGGATGCACCCTCGATCGAAACACTGGCACCTCATTGACTATGTCATCGTCAGGAGGAGTGACAGACAAGACGTTCGGGTTCGGGTGACAAAATCCATGTGTGGTGCCGAATGTTGGACAGACCATCGTCTCATTATCTCGAAAATAAACAATTCACGTCAAACCACCACGGCGTCCTCAAGGGGTGAAAATGCAAAAAAAAAAAAAACTAAATGTCACCCGCCTAAACAGCAAGAAAATGCAGCAGTCATTTGAAAATATGCTGGAAGACCGCCTCAAGCCCAATGCTGCAGCTAAACAGGATACAGAAACAGAGTGGAGAGCCCTAAAGGACATAATTTACAACACTGCTATGGAAATCCTGAGTCCAACCCCCGAAAGCATAAAGACTGGTTTGATGAAAATTCCGAAGACATCAACCAATTGCTGGCCGGGAAACATCTTCTCCTCAAGGCACATTTGAATCACCGGAAATCAACATAAAAAAAAAAGATGCCTTCAAGAAAATTCAGAGAGTAGTGCAGCAGAAACTTCGGCACATGCGGGACTCCTGGCTGAGCAGCAAAGCTGATGAAATTCAAGGCTTTGCTGACAGACATGATATGAAAAACTTCTACGACTCACTGAAAGCGGTCTATGGTCCTACATCACAAGGCACAGCTCTCCTCCTCAGTGCAGATGGGGGAACATTGGTCACCGATAAGAAAGACATCCTTCAGCGCTGGGCAGAACATTTCAGCAACATCTTAAATGCAACTTCCTTCTTCGATGATGAAACCATAAACTGCCTTCCTCAAGTTCCCACCAATGAGACACTTGATGACCTGCCAACCATAGTGGAAGTAAACAAAGCCACCCAGCAACTCTCCAGCGGCAAGGCACCTGGTCCGGACTCCATCTCAGCAGAGATATACAAGTCAAGTGGGCCGGTCCTACAGAGCAGCTTCACCAAGTCTTTACAAACATATGGGTGAACGAGACCATGCCACAAGATTTCAAGGACGCGTCAATAGTCCACCTTTACAAAAGAAAAGGAAGCCACCAATCCTGTGACAACCACCGAGGCATCTCCTTGCTTTCAATTGCAGGGAAGATACTCGCCAGAATTCTTCTAAATCGCCTCACGACCCATCTCGATCAAGGTCTTCTTCCCGAGAGCCAGTGTGGCTTCAGAAAAGAATGTGGAACTGTTGACATGATTTTCGCTGCAAGGTAGCTGCAAGAGAAATGTCAGGAACAGAACTGCGAAATGTTCTCCACTTTCATTGACCTTACCAAGGCTTTTGATACAGTCAGTAGAGAAGTACTGTGAAAGATTATGGCAAAATATGGCTGTCCACGAAAGTTTGTCCAAATGGTGCGGCTATTTCATGATGGCATGCAGGCAAGAGTACAGGAAAATGTTGAACTGTCTGAGCCCTTTCCTGTCACCAATGGAGTGAAACAAGGATGTGTCCTGGCACCAACACTGTTCAGCCTCATGTTTTCAGCTATGTTGACGAATGCCTTCGAGAACAACGACATTGGAATAGACATCAACTACCGCATGGATGGAAAGTTATTCAATCTCAGAAGGCTGAAAGCTAAAACCAAATTGACAGCGACACCGTCAGAGAGCTCCTGTTTGCTGATGATTGCGATCTATACGCCAACTCAGAGGCGGCCATGCAACATAATGTTTCAGCTTTCTTACATGCCTGTGCCAACTTTGGGCTCAATATCAATTTGGAGAAGACTGTAGTTATGTACCAGCCAGCTCCAAGGAATAATCACACTGTGCCGAATATCAAAGTGAATGGTCATAGTCTAAGTGTTGTGGACAAATTCACCTATCTTGGCAGCACTGTGTCACAAGCTGCCACAATTGATGATGAAGTGAATGCAAGAATCTCCAAGGCCAGCGCGGGCTTTGGCAGACTGTACAAGAACGTATGGGAGAGAAATGGAATAAGCCTGCAAACAAAGCTGAAAGTATACAAAGCAGTTGTATTATCAACACTGCTATATGCTTGTGAAACCTGGACTGTTTATCAGCGACACGCTAGGAAATTAAACCACTTCGACACAGTCTGCCTTAGGAAGTTACTGAAGATTAAATGGCAAGACAAGATCCCAGACACTGAAGTCCTAGAAAGAGCGTCCGTGGCCAGTATCCACACTCTACTAATGAAGAATCAGATTCGCTGGGCTAGTCACTTGACTCGCATGCCAGATCACAGGCTCCCTAAACGAATTTTTTACGGCGAGTTGCGTTGTGGTAAACGCTCCCAAGGCGGCCAGAGAAAACGCTTTAAAGACACTGAAAATCTCTCTGCATGCTTTTGTAATTCATCATGACATCTGGGAGACTGCAGCCAGAGATCGAAATTCGTGGCGTGCATCATTACGCAAGGGTGCAGCGCAGTCACTTGTGAGGCAACCAGGACTGCAAGAGCTGTGAAGAAAAGACAGAACAGAAAAACCACTGCAGAAAATCCTCCTCTAGAAACGTCAAGTATTCTTTGTCCACATTGTCAAAGAACATTTCGAGCCAAAATAGGCCTTATCAGCCATCTTAGAACTCAGGGTTCCATACTTTCAACCCCACTGGATAAAATGAATGGTCATCATCATTCTTGATGGACAAACAACAACAACAACAACAACAACCTTATTCACTATAGGAGTTGTCTCTTTTGTCAGGGTCTTACTTTATACTAACAGTGGCTCGTGTTCTCTAACAGGAGTGAAACAATCATACACAAAGAATGATTGTACTCAAACACGCGGCAACATAACTGAAACACTTTAATCATATAAACCACTCTCCTCAACGGCATTCATATAATGCTGCGCTCACAATTAGCGACAATGCCATTACAAATACATATATGCAATACACAAGCTCATAGATGAATGGAACAAAGCACTCACTCAGTCCCAAAACAGATTCTACGAAACATACAGGCTTTCTCACAACAAGCATAGAATAATACACGAATACACGTAACACTGTATCTCATGTCCATCCTGTCTCGAAGTCCTGCATCAGTCTGAGCTAACGCCGATGTTTCTCGTTAGCCCTTGGCTTCTAGTCCCCGTGCGCTTCGTGCGTCACGCTGACCACTGGGCATCAACTGCGTAGTAGCTGCCCGTCGGGTTCATCGTCGTGCTTGTCCGTCACCTACAGGCGATGGAGATTCTGACATCTTCCCTGTTGTAAATATTCACATTGTTAGTTAGTTAGTCGTGGTTCCAACTTCACGGCAACGGGTCGTCCCATATTGCTCCGTTCCTGTGCCAGTGAGTATCACACAAAATGCTCCTCACTTCCCAGTGTGAACAATGGAATAGACAGGAGTATCGGCAAGCCAACATCCCGCACAGGTACATTGTGCATAATGCCGCCACCAGAATGCCAACACAAAAGTCCTCCACGAAAAATACAGTTCATCGTCGATGGAAACGGCAGTCATCAGAAAGACTTTATTGACCCAGGTTTTATCCCATATGACTCGGTCTCTTTCCGCAGGACGACCTGCCGAAAGCACCACACAAAACATGAACTCCGTAGCTCCAGCG
>OY992883.1:61484412-61679412 GCA_963921405.1 Cepaea hortensis
TGTTCTCGCTTAGACTAAATTCACGGAAGGCGTACTTTGGAAGATGTAACAAACAGTCAACACTAAAGCAATCAGCACATATCATTAGTTCGAAAACAAAGGTTTATGGATGTCATCATCAACAGCAGTTTCAACGACAAACAACAGAAACAACAATAACAGCAATAACAGCTGGTCATGTGTCCGAATCTTGGTTGAGTCCGTGATTTCTGGACTGACCTGGTAGCAGGTAGACTGCCTGGACATGGCTAACAGAAAATATCATGGGAAGTAAACGCGGCCAGCGTGGTATTAGCAACAACCCCCCATGAAGTGTTGACTCGTCCACAAATATGCCGCTTGCACCTTATGGTAGGCGTGGCACGGATGACGTCACTCACGGAGCGCTGATTGGTCTATCACAATATAGGTCCAGCACCATATGAGTAATGCGACTTTCAGCTTGTAAAAGCGTCCCTTGTAGCGCCATATAGCATACAAATTGGTGAAGAACAACATGGATTTGTGGAAGGAAAGGATACAAGCAATGCTATACATATACGTTACGGACACTATTAGAAAGATCAATAGACATACAGAAAGACATATATTTGTGCTTCATAGATTTTACTAAGGCATTTGATAAAGTAAAACATGATGAAATGATGAAAGTGTTAGGAGATATTAACATTGATGGGAAAGATTTCAGAATAATAAAAAAAAATAATATTTATTGGAACCAAGCAGCAGCAATTAAAATGGGAAATAAAGAAGGAAATTATGAACAAATAAGGCTGCGCGTACGACAATGATGTGTTTTGTCACAGGATCTCGTCTCCTATATAGAGAAGTAATAATGAAAGAGATCAATGAGAAGCCTGGAATAATATTCAGAGGTTATAATATAAACAATATACGCTATGCAGATGACACAGTATTGATGGCAGATATTGCAAAAGATTTACAACAATTGTTGGACAATGCAGTAACAGAGAGTGCAAAGAAAGGACTCTCCTTAAATATCACGAAAACAGTAACAATGGTGATATCAAAGAAAAAGGTGACACCCAATTGTGAAATAGAGATTGAGGGGAAAATTCTTCACCAAGTGGATAGTTTTAAATATCTAGGGGCATTTATAACATCAGATGGAAGATGCATAACAGAGTTTAAGAGCAGAATAGGGCAAGCAAAGGCTACATTTCAGAAAAAGAAGACAAGATCTTATGTAAAAAGTCACTATCATTGAATGTAAGAAAGAGAGTGCTGAAGTGCTATATATATAGAACCTGTTTTACTGTGTGGCTGTGAATCTTAGAATGTAAGTGAACAAATTAGGAAGAGATTGGAAGAAACAGAGATGTGGTTCCTGAGACGAATGTTGTGAATTGCTTGGACTGCCAAAGTAACTAACAACAATTGCCCGAAAGAGGCTAATGAAACTAGATCATTATATACAACAATAAGAAAAAGGCAACCAGCTTGTTTTGGTCATGTGATGAGAAGAGAGGCGCTGGAGAACATCGTGACAACTGAAAAGATCGAGAGGAAGAGAGGCAGACCAAGAGAAATGATGCTGGATGGACTGAGACGGTGACATGGGGGAATATCAACAGCGGAGTTGATACAGAAAACCAAAGACCGAGATCTGTAGAGAGTCATGAACGCTTCGCCAGCCGGCATGACACTTGATGATAATGATAGCAACTACGTCTCATAGCTTGACGACGGGTTCTTTACTTACTTGTATGTGAAACACTGACCAGAAATGATCATCAGTTCCCAAACTTCTACATCCGCACACCCCCCTCCCTCCACCAAGCTACTAAATCCGTATTTCCCAAAAGCGTGGCGCGAGTCGGTAGCCAGTTCAGCGGGAAGTATCAAAGACAGTTAATGATCTACAGACATTAAACACAATTCAAGTGTCAATAATTATTATCGATGTTCTTTTTTAATAGTCTGTTGTGTGTCAGCCTCACGGCTTGAAAGTTCCTGTGTGATGTGTGCTTATATTATTGGCAAACCCTTGAGACCAGTGAGATAGCTGCATAAATACATTCACAGGCGTGAATTGGCACCTATTGACGAAGAAGAAGAAGAAGAAGAAGAAGAAGAAGAAGAAGAAGAAGAAGAAGAAGAAGAAGAAGAAGAAGAAGAAGAATAAGAAGAAGACGACACACACACACACACACACACACACACACACACACACACACACACACGACCAGTGGTTCTCAACCTTTTTTTTTTGGCCCATGCAACCCTTCACCATCTGTTCAGAACGTCAAACCATCCCCCTTCCCCCCATTTTTCGTATTTCCCCCCTATAAACCCCTCCCCTCTCCGCCCCTACACAGTATACGAAGAAAAAGAAAGCTAAATTTAATAAAACATACTAGAACAAGTCTAGACGTCTACATAAAACGTGATTTGCGGGTCTACTTACGTTATACAACTTTTCAGAAGAATTTCAGAAGGGCGAGGAGCACGGAACTGTAAAGAATGGGGGGAAAAACAATATCAAGTAATCGGTTATTAGTCATTAGTCGCAGTTCCAGTATCACAGCAAAGTGTCGTCCCCATTATGCTCCGCTCCCGTGCCAATGAATATCACATAAAATGTTCCTCACTGCTCCATATGAAAGTGGAAAAGACAGGAGTCTCGACAAACAAAGGCCCACTCAGGCACACTGTGCAAAATGCCACCGCCAGAATGTCACCACAAAAGTCTTCCACGAGCAATACAGTTCACCTCTGATAGAATTGACAGTCACTTTCCCAACTAGATGTTTACCCACAAAGTCTCGACATTTCTAGATATTGTCGTTCCGTTTCTAGATGTTTTCTAGCCACCACGCCCATTTTCCCTCCGAAATGTAGATCACGCAACAAAACAACCCCGAACAGATGCAAAGAAACACAAAAGTCCTCCTCGAAAACACAGTTCATCATCGATGGAAACAGCTGTCACTAGCAAAACCAGCAGTCACACATTTCTGCATAAGGTAAGAAAACCGCTCGTTTCTGCGACACACCAGCCGCCATATATTCAGATATTTCTGGATGTTGTTGTTCTGTTTCTATATGTTATCTAGCAAACTACGCCATTTTGAGCATGCAGATCACGCAACAACACCTCGGACTGATGTAAAAAAAAAAAAAAAAAAAAACATTTCACTGTATATAATGCCGTCTCCAGAATGCCAAATCAACAGTCCTCCACGAAAGCACGGTTCATCGTCAAAAGAAGCAGTAGGCAACCAGAAGACCAGCAGCCAAACATTTCTGCATAAGGCACAAAAAACCCGTCAATTCTGGTACATAGCCATCCGCCATTGCTCTGACCATGCAGGTCACGCTCCACAACCTCGGGCAGATTTAAAAGCATTTCACACGAAATTCACAGCCCACAGCGTCGCGCCACGCACTCAACTCAGTAGCAGGGCGACGGAACCGTAAACTACCAGTCCAACGTGAGGAAAATGCGAATGCAACGGTAGCCACGAGCATAAACACCCAGAGGCCTTAACTGTTTCACTGCCTATCCGCCATGCTGGGGACCGGAAGTCGTCAAGTAATCGGTTCTTGTATTAACGCGATCTTGAGATAATCTTAATTTCCCCACCGCCTCCCCCCTGGAAACCTTAAAATCCCCCCCCCCCCCCGAGATTCCCCACCGGTTGAGAACCACTGCACTAGAC
Source organism: Cepaea hortensis (assembly GCA_963921405.1). Lineage (NCBI taxonomy): Eukaryota > Metazoa > Mollusca > Gastropoda > Stylommatophora > Helicidae > Cepaea > Cepaea hortensis. The sequence continues at coordinate 61,488,096 of OY992883.1, forward strand.
AATATCAACATGAAAGCTACAGTAATGAGTAATCACACCGTGATTCGAATCTGCAGTCTCCAAGTGATTTCACGTGTACGCAAGTTAGTTGCAATTCTTTACATGGCGTCACAATCAACCCCGGCATTTATTGACTGTTTGTGATTGTCTAAGCAATTTTATGTTCCGTGTTATGTTTAGTGCCATTGCTTGTTTAAACCCCCGACGCTCATACCATTGTGAAAATCAACGCAGAGCGATCTGCTCCCAAAAGGTTGGCGGCTGATTTCGAACCCGGCGTGTCGGGTTTAGGAAACAGTAATCCCTACCCCAAAGCCACAGACTGCACCACGCAGGCCACCTTGTAGCAACTGAGCCCTACACCATGAAACAGGCACGGCTTGGGGTTGAACTGATAGCATCCATGCACTTCTTTCAACGATAAAACAAGCATGGTGTCATCGATGGAGTCAAAACGAAAGCAACACAAAACTGAAACAATAAAAAATGTAATTCTCAGCAAGGGTCTGAGGCAATATTTAATTTTAGCATTCTGGGAATTGATGCTCTTACTTTCAGTTTTATAATCAATGACGTATCGGGAATATACGGGAGGACACTTACACAGCAAAAACAAGACGTGCCGAAGCGAATTCAGGTTATCCAACACAGGTAGGTTATGTCAGGTATATTCTAAACTATCATTGCAAGCACGTTTTTGATTACTTCTGTTTTAGCACAAACCGTACACATGGCTGTTTATTTATTGCAATGATAATATATTCCTTAGTGAATATTGTGCAACACATTCTAAAAAGGCACTTTCGTGGTGTTTGGATTTCGAAACTGCGTTGTTCAAAGCTGAGAAAAGAGAGAAGAATGAATGGATTGGATGTGTATATGATAACAATAAGTGGAAGAGAGGGAGGAACACTAGTTTGGATAAAACAACTGAAATAGATGTCCATATTCACAATGTGCGCGTCTGGTTAAGTGGTGGGGGACACCCACCCCCCCCCCCCCCTTTTTGATGCTGACAGATTTGGAAAATAAAATGTCCTTCTACTTTGTTGACCACGTCAATAAGCAGTCAATGTGAGCTTGTTGACATCTTCATAGAATTTGTTTTCACATCGAGCGGGTGTAGGCCAAAATAATGTTCTCTTGTCTCCACATTGTGGACACTCCTGCAACAACTGTTTAGCTGTCATCTTGCCAGTGCCATAGTAACATTCATCAGTATCTCCCACCTTTAGTTTATTAAACGTACGATATTTTAGCTTTTGTCGCTGTGCGAAGATTGTTATTTGTTTTCTCAAATGGAGTTGGTAATGTACATCATCTTTCTGTTGGCCCGGATGATTTGTCTTCCACTTGGTTTCTATAACTACGGTCTATAAATCTCTTGAGCTCAGCATATGTTACATCTATATCAGGCTAACGTAGACTTCCACCTCCCTTTGCGTCTATTGGCCTCTTCATTCCTAGGTAAGTTGCAATGTGAGGGGATCCATTGTAATACAACCCTTTTAGATTTCTGACATTGTTCATGCAGTTCTTAATAGTTGCTGATTTTCAATATAGAAGCAATTGACATAGCATCTGCAAAGAGAGCTAATTGAGAATTGTTTCTCTCTGTTTCTCTATGTCAATAACATCTCGGCTGAGTTTTCAATGCTTTTATTTCTGTTCTTAAGTTAGTTGGGAATTTTACAGTTGCCATTTACTGGATTTTCCTTGCTTTATTTGTTTATATTCAGGAAAATCCGTCCACCTCCATTTTCTGTTGAGTTCTTTGCTGATCTGTCTGTATATAAATGAATACATCTGTATATGAATGAGTCCATCTGTATACGAATGAGTCCATCTGTATATGCGTAGGTCCATCAGTATATAAATGAGTCCATCTGTATATGAATGAGTCTATCTATATATGAATGAGTCCGTCTGTTTATTAATGAATCCATTTATATATGCAAGGGTCCATCGGTATATGAATGAGTCCATCTTTATATGAATGAGTCCATTTGTATATGAATAAGACCATCTGTTGTTGTTGTTGTTTTTGTTTGTCCATCAAGAATGATGATGACCATTCATTTCATCCAGTGGGGTTGAAAGTATAGAGCCGTGAGTTCTAAGATGACTGATAAGGCCTATTTTGGCTCGAAATGTTCTTTGACAATATAGACAAAGAATGCTTGACGTTTCTGGAGGAGGATTTTCTGCAGTGGTTTTTCTGGTCTGTCTTTTCTTCACAGCTCTTTCAGTCCTGGTTGCCTCACAAGTGACTTCACCCTTGTGTAATGATGCACGCCACGAATTTCGGTTTCTGGCTGCAGTCTCCCAGGTGTCATGATGAATTCCAAAAGCATTCAGTGAGATTTTCAGAGTGTCTTTAAAGCGTTTCCTCTGGCCGCCTTGGGAGCGTTTACCACAACGCAACTCGCCGTAAAAAATTCGTTTAGGGAGCCTGTAATCTGGCATACGAGTCAAGTGACCAGCCCAGCGAATCTGATTCTTCATTAGTAGAGTGTGGATACTGAGCACGGACGCTCTTTCTATGACTTCAGTGTCTGGGATCTTGTCTTGCCATTTAATCTTCAGTAACTTCCTAAGGCAGACTGTGGAAGTGGTTTAATTTCCTAGCGTGTCGCTGATAAACAGTCCAGGTTTCACAAGCATATAGCAGTGTGGATAATACAACTGCTTTGTAGACTTTCAGCTTTGTTTGCAGGCTTATTCCATTTCTGTCCCATACGTTCTTGAACAGTCTGCCAAAGGCCGCGGTGGCCTTGGAGATTCTTGCATTCACTTCATCATCAATTGTGGCAGCTTGTGACACAGTGCTGCCAAGATAGATGAATTTGTCCACAACACTTAGACTACGACCATTCACTTTGATATTCGGCACAGTATGATTATTCCTTGGAGCTGGCTGGTACATAACTACAGTCTTCTCCAAATTGATATTGAGCCCAAAGTTGGCACAGGCATGTGAGAAAGCTGAAACATTATGTTGCATGTCCGCCTCTGAGTTGGCGTATAGAGCTCAATCATCAGCAAACAGGAGCTCTCTGACGGTGTCGCTGTCAATTTTGGTTTTAGCTTTCAGCCTTCTGAGATTGAATAACTTTCCATCCATGCGGTAGTTGATGTCTATTCCAATGTCGTTGTTCTCGAAGGCATTCGTCAACATAGCTGAAAACATGAGGCTGAACAGTGTTGGTGCCAGGACACATCCTTGTTTCACTCCATTGGTGACAGGAAAGGGCTCAGACAGTTCACCAATTTCCTGTACTCTTGCCTGCATGTCATCATGAAATAGCCGCACTATTTGGACAAACTTTCGTGGACAGCCATATTTTGCCATAATCTTCCACAGTCCTTCTCTGCTGACTGTATCAAAAGCCTTGGTAAGGTCAATGCAAGTGGAGAACATTTCGCAGTTCTGTTCCTGACATTTCTCTTGCAGCTGCCTTGCAGCGAAAATCATGTCAACAGTTCCACGTTCTTTTCTGAAGCCACACTGGCTCTCGGGAAGAAGACCTTTATCCAAATCACACTTTCGCAAAATCAACACCTGCGAGATGCGATGCCTGAGGAGAGCTGCCAACTTAACAATCCGATACCGAGTAAGACATGCTGTTATCATTTCATAAGTCCATCTACATATGAATGAGTCCATCTGTATATGAATGCGTTCATTTGTATATGAATAAGTCCATCTACATATGAATAAGTCCATCTGCATATGAATGAGTTCGTCTGTATATGCATAGGTTCACATGTATATGCATGGGTCCTTCATGGGTATATCTTCGTCTCCCGCCCTTTATCCCCCATTTGGGCATAGGTGCTCAACCAAACCACGCCCAATGGCCCTATCTAATGCTATCTGCTACGGTTCCTGCAATGTCCCCCCCCCCCAATATTATTCATCTCTTTTCGGTGTCTTTATAGGTCTCCCTCTATTGCATTTGCCTTTGTGGGTTCCAGACAAAAGAGTGCCTCGTTATATTGTCCTCACGTCTTCTCAGTGCGTGTCCAGCGGCAGCGTCTCTTCCTCACTTCTTGGTTCACTAGGATTTCTCTAGTTCTCTCCATGAGCTTTACATTGGTGGTTCTGTCATATCATTTTATTTCCACTATTTTGAGCAGACATCAACATATCTACAGTAAGAACACAAGAAGGTATATCAGATATGTTCACAGTCAATACAGGAGTGAGGCAGGGATGTGTGCTCTCCCCTCTGCTATTTAATATCTACATGGACAAAATGTCCAAAGAAGCAAGCCTTGACAGAACATATTCATACAATTTAGAACTCTTTACTCCAGATGAAACAACTGATCCACTGGAAATAAATGAACTTCTATTTGTAGACGATCACTGCCTGTTTTACAGCGATGAGGGCAGACTATAAAATCATATTAATAATCTGACTTCAACATGCAGCAGATACAATATGAGTATAAATACAGCCAAAGCCGAGGTAATGCAAGTTAGCAAATCGCTTGGTCCAGTAAGTTTACATATAAATAGCACAACTCTGAAACAAGTTAAAGAATTCAACTATTTTGGAAGTATGATCACAGAAGATAGCAGATTGGACAGAGAAATTGAAATCAGATGTCAAAAAGCTAGTGCACTTACATACCAAATATCACCCTTACTAAAACATCCTAGGGAGTCTCTGTGGCGAAGTGGTCAAGTCGTTTGACTCGTGCTCCGAAGGTTGTGGGTTCTATTCCGGGCTGCGTCCTTCGGTTTACGAGTTAAATGTTTCGGAGACTCCTGTGGGTCGTCGCTAAAAGCTACGGAGTTCGTGCTTTGTGCGACGCTTTCCGTGCTGCGGAAAGAGACCGAGCCATATGGGATAAAACCCGGTGCAATGAAGTCGACCCAGTCGACTTTTAAGCGAATTTTTTCTTTTTTAAATCATCCAAATATACCCATATTCCCAAAACGACAGATAATAAACAGCATATTCACACCAACCCTATGCTACTTATCTCAAACGTGGACTTTATCCAAATCACACTTTCGCAAAATCAACACCTGCGAGATGAGATGCCTGAGGAGAACTGCCAACTTAACAATCCGAGACCGAGTAAGAAATGCTGTTATCAGCCACCTTGCGCCACATTTATTGAAAGACAGAAGATTAAGTGGTTTGGCCATGTCGTTAGAATGCAATACAATCAACTACAAACACTGGCCTTACATCAAAGATCATCTGCGACGAGACCAAGAGGACGTCCAATAAAAAAATGGATTGACGACATCAAAGACATTGTACTATCACACAGAATCTTACTATCCAGTGCCGCCCATCGAGTGCTGAAGCGCAGATTATTCCTCCCCACGACGCTTGACGGCAGAAGTGGAAGATGATAATGGTGATGATGATGATGATTGTCACAGAACGTCTCAAAAAAGAAGTAGTAGACTGACTGTGTATCTGTAGAGTATGATTAGAGTGTTGTACTTGTGCCTGTAACGGTTGTCCTTGACTCAATGACAAACTTCGCTCCGGACGATCTACTGGTTCAATTCTCTGAGGACGAAAGCACCCATGTCACAGAGCGGGATGGTGAGTGCATAACACGCCCTGCGATCTAGCTCGCTGAAAGGTTCACTGGTACGCTGAACGCTGTGCGTCTCTCTGACTGCACAGATATGTACAGAACGATACAACTGTGGAACATTCATGATAACTCAAATACGCTCTTGTGCAGAGATCAATGATATATATTTATCATTGGAAGGTAATGAACGATGGATTTGCATGTCTGCGCAGATGAAGCCTTCAGGCTCTTTCATACGACTAACATTCCGTCTTCATCCGACAACATCTACTGCATACCTGGCTAGAGTATGGAATGCCTAAAGTTGCCTGTCGTTACTTGTGTGTAATGCGTTCAGACTGTCCCCCTGCCGTGTCTCAATCTACCAACGGTTCATTCACGCCTTGGCGGCCAATGTCAGTTCTCCGGCCCGATTAGCGTCCTCACAATTACCCAAGTGGTTGATCGCCTCGTCTGTCAATCCAATCGTTCTGCGATTCATGATTATGTAGAAGCTAGTTGTCTAATGTGAAGCCTCCTCATGTGAGGGTGGGTGTGTTTTGATCGTGGAATTCCTAATTAATCTTCTATGTATACCGACTATACTAGCTCCAGAATCACGGACTAAACTACACTTTTCTCCATTTACCATGGCTTGTTGTAACCTTAATGTTCCATTTGCAATTTGAACTGCATTTGTCTCTTGAACGGGAACTTGGTGACCGCAGGTCAAACTCCCGTCTCTATGAAAGATCTGGCAAGTATTACATGCTGGATTGATGGGAGAATACTCACCCTCAACCGTATTTGCATGATTGGTACCTTCTGAGTCACTGTCACTACTCGATGTCAACATACCAATGTTTGCCTCTTTATATAACCGTCTTAAAGGACAAATATTAAAAACGTGACCATATGCTTTACACCGAAAGCATTGTGTCTGTCTTTGATAGGTATTAAACTTATCTCTATTCTTAGCAGCCAACCTCTTTATGTAGTTATCAAAATCAGGGTATTTATCACACATTTGCAAAGAACCATGTAAACATTTACAAAATTTACAAGTTGTCCAAACACCCTTTTTCTCTTGTCTAGAGTAAGGCTGGTACTTTGGTTGTTGTATCTCTCGTCTTTGATAATATTGTCCACCAGATTGTTGATGTGCCTTATATCCCTGCATCCTTGATTTATGAGGGAATCTTTCACAAGCATTCGTCTCCACTAACGGGGACGAACTATGATTAAAGATGTCTTTATGTGCATTGAAGAATGACTCGCCATTATCTTCAAGCTGCTGAATGTTCGACCATTTATGTTCGACCAAAAACGTAGACATAGAAGATGGTACAGCTGAAATAAGTTTGTCTCTAATAATAAGATCCCGTAACTTATTATAATCATTCATAACATTGGCTGATCGAGTCCATTTGTCAAACGTCATTTGTGTTAAAGAGGAAAAGTCGGGAAACGTCTGTCCTGCTTTAGGAACAGGATTTTTGAAAGACGAACGTAGACCAAATTCATCCAAACAGAAGTGTGACAGTAATCTGTTGCGAATTTACGAGTAATTACTCCGCAACTCGTCTGGAATCAGATCCACCACCTGCAAAGGCTCCCCACTGAGATGTCTGAGCAGTAAAACAGCCCATACCTGTTTCCACAATTCCATAATGCCTAACTATTGGCTCAAAATTAGTTAACCAAGCAGAAATGGAATCAGCGTTCGAATATGTCTTTACTATTCCATTATATTTCTTAATAGCATCCGTGGAATGTGCCTCTATCTTATTTTTAGCGATCTGTTCATCTTTGTCCTTTTCATATTGTTTCATTTTAAAGTTATTTTCTAATTCCTTCTCTTTCAGAAGTTTTTCTGTATTTAGCTTCTCAAGATTAAAAGCTAACTCTTTTTCCCTCAACTGAGTCTCCATTATAATCTTTTCCTTCTCTCTATCCATCTTTTCTTTTTCTGCTGCTAATTGAGTTTCAAATTTCTCCGGTTCAGCAGCAATTTGCAACGCCATTCTTTCATTCTCCGAAGCTATCTTTTCCTTTTCAAATCTTTGTTTCTCCTGTTCATCAAAACGATCTTTTTCTGTCTAATCGCGGCCCTTTCATCCCTTTCATGAGCCTGAAAAACCGCAAATTGTTTTTTTGACCAAGCTATAAGCTCTGGACCTTTTAATCCTGCATCTTTACCAGTGGCCACAAAGTCATGTAAAGACGTCATGTTCCTATGTCCGTCACCTAATAACTGAACATACACAAGAGATTGTCTCCTGATAACTAAACAATGCAAAGTTTGCAGAAATATTTATAGAAAATAAGATATGCACCTCATTAAAGACAAAATAAACAGAGTTAAAGATCTTTAAATAAATAAAAAAATAAATAAATAGCATTTCAAACACCAAAATATTACGACTAAATAAACATAGGAAACAATACGCACTAAAGAATATAGCAATGCAGAAAGACTTCAGCGCAAAAGTAATAAGGCTTATACATAATAAAGTAAATACTGAAAACAATACCAGAAAGTATCAAGAAATAGTTGATTTCACTGCAATAATTCCACAGTAATAAATAAAGACATAATATTTTTATAATAGATAAGACACGTAACTCAGCAAATAAAATATAAACATAGTTAAAGTCCTTTAACTAAGTAAAGTTAAGAATAGCAAACATTATCCTTATATAAACACATAAAAATAATGCGAATCAAAACTACGAATGTATAGCGCAATCTCGCACAATATTGTGACGTCACTAACGACATGAGCGAATAAGGAAAGAATAAAATGTGTAACATTACAATATTCTGACTGTAACTATTTAACTGAAAGACGACAAACGTTTACTTAGCTCAAGAAATCAGCGATTCCTCCCATCGGTGTATTCGACTGTAATGTCAGACAATCCTGCTCGTATCTGACACAAATCGTAGACCAACAAAATCTTCCTCAAAATCGACAATTGACAGAAACGATTCTCTGGCTTCGTAATTCTGATATGCTGAGGTTTCTAACGTTGACCACTATAAATTCTGCGTATAGCTGTAGTTGTTCAATCTTCCTTCTTGTCACTCTGTCGTTGTCCAGTAATCCTTCTTGTCACTCTGTCGTTGTCCAGTAATCCTTCTTGTTACTCTGTCGTTGTCCAGTAATCCTTCTTGTTACTCTGTCGTTGTCCAGTAATCCTCCTTGTCCTTCTGTCGTTGTCCATCAATCCTCTGCGTTGATTCAGCCGTGATGAGGCGTCGACACGTAAAGACTTCTCTGCTCAGTACAATGAGCTGGTATAGCACTGAAAAATGATTTTCGGTACCGAAAGATGTCTCCGAGTCAACGTGCTGCTGGATCTGATGCCTGGACCAGCCAGCAAAGATATCACATCGTCGACTTGTATAACACAGGATTCGAGAATCTTCAAAGAAATCGGCAATCACGAACAGCGCCTAATAATAGTGTGGCTCCATAGGTAGAGCGACGAACGGCGGCCGATGAAGCAACTTGAAATCACACTCCTACGCTAGGGACACCACGATGAGAACCGAGAGTTCTCTGTTTGGGGTGACGATTGGAGCGATACTGTAAATATAAATATGTGACGATAAGATTACACACCTAACACTGAGTGTACAATTTCCGATCGACGCTGGTACAGATGATCTCTCCAGCGTGAAAAACTGCTTCCCGATGATAATGCCTTTGCCGTTACGACTAACGGACGACAATTGACAACAAAATGATACAAATGAACGAACGAGGATGCGCCATCTGGTCACCAGCTACTTATACCGCCAAGATCCTCTCAAAAAAAAAAGAAGAAGTAGACTGACTGTGTATCTGTAGAGTATGATTAGAGTGTTGTACTTGTGCCTGTAACGGTTGTCCTTGACTCAATGACAAACTTTACTCCGGACGATCTACTGGTTCAATTCTCTGAGGACGAAAGCACCCATGTCACAGAGCGGGATGGTGAGTGCATAACACGCCCTGCGATCTAGCTCGCTGAAAGGTTCACTGGTACGCTGAACGCTGTGCGTCTCTCTGACTGCACAGATATGTACAGAACGATACAACTGTGGAACATTCATGATAACTCAAATATGCTCTTGTGCAGAGATCAATGATATGTATGTATCATTGGAAGGTAATGAACGATGGATTTGCATGTCTGCGCAGATGAAGCCTTCAGGCTCTTTCATACGACTAACATTCCGTCTTCATCCCGACAACATCTACTGCCTACCTGGCTAGAGTATGGAATGCCTAAATTTACCTGTCGTTACTTGTGTGTAATGCGTTCAGACTGTCCCCCTGCCGTGTCTCAATCTACCAACGGTTCATTCACGCCTTGGCGGCCAATGTCAGTTCTCCGGCCCGATTAGCGTCCTCACAATTACCCAAGTGGTTGATTGCCTCGTCTGTCAATCCAATCGTTCTGCGATTCATGATAATGTAGAAGCTAGTTGTCTAATGTGAAGCCTCCTCATGTGAGGGTGGGTGTGTGTTGAGCGTGGAAGGTTAGAAGTTGTACTCTATGTGTGAGCTGGCATTGACATCCTATCTGTCTGTAAGCTGGTCGAAAGATAATCCCAATGACCGTTTGGTTGTTATCTAAACGCACTTGTGACGTGTTATACGTTTTACACAAGTGCTATATCGTGCGTCCTTATACTATTCTTTTAATTCTATCTTCTGATGCACTCGCTCATCAGTTTAACTCATTCTGTCTGTCATCTACTCCATGACAATGATGATGATGATGATGATGATGATGATGATGATGATGATGATGATGATGATGATCAATTAGTGAAAGTATGCAGTTTATTTGTAATTCTTTTAGTTATGCTCCATGTTTCTGGCCCATACAGTTGTACTTTTTTTAACACCCATTCTCACTCCCCCCCCCCCTTGCATATCCTTTACAGGACATTGCAGTCAACACCAGCATTTTTCAGCTGCTTTTGATGTCTTGGCAAGTTTTTACGTTCATCAGTTTGAATTTTTAACATTGGAATTAAAAATTCCAAGTTTCGCTCCAAATTTACCTTCCATTGACTTCCACAAATGTTCTTGTGCTATGAAAGCCCCTCTTGAATTTTTGTATTCTTACTTTAATATCTCTATCTGTTCCTCCATGTTTTGTGTACATTGTATGGAGATCGGGTTGTTATTTGTTTAACCTGATTATCTGTGTCCTTCCTCTTTGAATGGATAGACTTAATTGCTGTGATCTCTCATCATGTGTGATTACTGTATCCTGCATTTCATTACGTTGTCTGTGACAGGAGTGTAATGTCGTCGGCGCAGTCAAAATCATCAAGTTGCTTTGTTAAGAGTCCATTGAATTTCGATAGTTATTGTTGTCTTAATAACCCAGTCTATAGTCAGCAAAAATAATAATGGTAACCAAAGGCATCCATGTCGTATTCCTGTTCCCCCCCCCCCCCCCCAATGTATCTGTCAATTTTCCCTCATGCAGAACTCTACATTTAATATCTTCATGTGGTGTCCTTATTAAGTTAATGATTTTCTGTGGGATCCCAATGTGCCTCATCTACCTCCAAAGGGATTACTTATCAGTGCTATCAAAGGCCATTTCATAATCCCCAAATCCAATACAAAATGACGAATTCAGTGCAATATGTTGCTCTTTTATTATACATAATGTGACTATCTGGTCAGTATAAGATCTGTTTTCTCAGAAGCCTGCCTGTTCATCCAGCTACCAGCGGACATGTTTTCACAAAGTCTCCCAATTTTTATATAATTTATCAAAGTTTTGCCTATTTCAATCGAGATACTGTGTATATCATTGTGTTTTTTTTCTAAAACTGGATCTAATACTAATTAATAAGTTAAGTTTATGTGACTATTTATTTAGTGAAATGATGATTTCTTTGTGAAATGGAAGGTAAGAACGTTCAATTTTGAAATCTACCAATTATCGATTAACGTCAACGTGTGATTTAACCATGCGTGACTAGCGCGTGGTAAGTCGCCAAACACGCTTTACCGAAAGGCGGCAAACTTGTGTGTACTCCCTGCCTGTTGGAGCCGCATACATTACTAATATGGCGTCCAACTTACGGAACTCTACTTTATCCAAGCGCTATGAAAATACAAACAAATACAAGACGGGGGAAAAGTTAATGAGCACGCCACCTAAACGTCGGATTTCTTCAACGCCAACTTCAAACGTGTGGTTTAGTAAATCTGCAGACACTGATCCCAAGCTCAAGCTGGACGAACATCACAGTTCACTAGCCCAAGCTGATCAGACTAACACATCACCTTTAGTCACTCTTTCCTCAGCCAAACCGCACAACCACAATGCCTGTCGTGAACTCATCCAGGCTTTGGAGGACAGGCTAAAAGACTTTATTTCCAACAACACAACTAATATCATTTCCGTGTTTAAAGAAGAAAACGCTCGCCTTCAAAAAGAAATCCGCCTCCTTAAAGAAGAGAAGGACACCTTTAAAACAACAATCCATGCCTTAAAACTAAGGAGTGCACAGTCATTTAACAAAAGTGCACAAACAGGAAGTATCCATAGTGCTGCAGAGGTGTGTATGACCAGTGGATGTTCGTGGCAACACTACTAAACCTGTAAAACTCGCACCATCTATTTACCCCATTGATGTTCGTATCAGCAATAGGTTCCAAATCTCAAGTGTAGACTCCAGCAGCAGACGAGGAATTAATTAGCTCAGCCACTACCACTACTGAGCATCAACAACCAGCCCAAACAAGCAACGACTATAATAAACAAGAACGCATGACAGACGACAGCGACCAGTGGCAAGAAATCAAACGGACACGTCAGCAGCGTGAAATAACAACAGATTACAGTGCAACTCATGTCGTCACTGGAGATTCTCTGCTCAAGGGAATCTATAGTGACCGCATGTCATCTTCTGACAGCGAAACAATCTCGATCTACCCGCTACCAGGAGCTGACATTGACAGACTGGCCTCTACAATGCGGACATTCAAGGTGAATGATAGAATTAAAAGAACAACAGTCCATATTGGTGTCAACAGTATTATGAACAATAAAATCCTAAGCACCTCACAACTCGCTACATTGGAGGTGTTGTTGCGCAAGAAATTTCCTAAAGCATATATTTTCTTTTCATCAATCATCCCACCATGTTTTGGATTCCAGCACCGTACTGCCGATGCTGGCAATCTGACTCTATATAAATTTTGTAAAGAAACTAACATTTCATTAATAATACCCCGTATTTCACATCGCCGTCCGGGGCTCCCAAGAAAAAACTATATAGGGATCAACTACATTGTTCCAAACTAGGAAGTAGCATACTAGCGAAGAACATAAAATATCCTGAACGTACACAATCAGAATCAGTTACAGGACTAAACCGATCTTCACCTCCGGCTGTAGCCATCTCTCAGTGTTCAGAAAACTCTCAACCTCTGCCCACACCACCCTTGCCTATTCCCCAGGAATAAAATGCCGTAAATAGCGACCCAGGCTCCAATCCCAATGTTGCTAACTATGGTGCTTTGTTTCCTCCCTTGCCCATAAAACGGTCTCCCCTTATCATGTCAAAGGGGGCACCGTTAAACAATGTTGCGGTGCCCCCGATGCCTGCTTCCAATGTAGGCACATCCAGTAGCTCTCATAGCAGTGGTCCCTCGTTGGACGGTAATCCACACTCCTATCAGTGGAACCGTCAACTTCAACAGCTAATGCAATACAATCCTACAGCCCTGCACCAAGCTTTAATGATGTCACTCCAGCACATACATTTTCCTACCCCTTCTAATAGCCTTAACTACCACTAAATAACGTTTCAAAAACTCTGAAATTTTTCTACCACAAGCGACATCATCTTTTCATTGTGTAATGTTCGCCAATCACGATCAGTGGCTCAACAAAGATGGTCTACATATAGGCCATCTCAACATCTATCATTTGCTCAATAAATTACCTGAGCTTTCAGTAATACTGAGCAAACAGTTCCATGTGTTTGGAATCACAGAAAGTCGTCTCAACGACAAAATAACAGACTCTCAAATCTCTCTTAAGGGGTGTAAAGTAATTCGAAGAGACGCAAATCAAAAATTAGAGACAGGTATTGTTGTATACATTTCCAATTCTGTCAACTGTTCCCGAAGAAGTGATCTCGAGATAGAAGAGATAGAATGTGTTTGGTTAGAGGTGAAGCCAGTCAGCCAGCAATCGTTTCTCATTGGATACCTATATCGGAATCCTTGTGCTGCGTATAGTTGGTATGACTTTTCACTACAATGATGGATAGGGTGTTTACAACAAGTAGAGAAGTCGTGATATTAGGTGACTTTAACATAGATATTACTAAATCCAACGAGGCATGGGACGCTATCATTCTATCTTACAATTTCAAACAACTAATAAATCGTCTCACAAGGGTTACAGACACTTCCTCAACTATAATTGATCATATATATGTTACTTGTCCAGTTAATATTACCGAATGTTCTGTTCTTGTTAGTGCAGTTAGTGATCATTACCCAATATGATGTACATGGTAGAAAATTAGGTTCAAAACTCCTAAAAATAAACATTTAAGCATCAAATTTAGAAATTTTAAAGCTCTCAACCAAAATTTATTTTTAGACGGCTTAAAAAATGCAGCCCTTGAACATGTTTACCAACTTCTTGATCCGGATGATGCACTAGCTTACTGGACAAAGACAGTCTACAGTGTGTTTGATAAACATGTGCCAGTTAAAGAAGTTCGAGTGAAGAATCAACATAAATCTCCATGGGTCACTAGCGAAGTTCTCAAAATCATGAGAGAACGAGATACAGCACACAAAAATAAAGATTTTATCAATTACCGCAGATTAAAAAATAAAGTTAAATATGAAATTCGTAGGATAAAGAAAGATCATTTCAAAAAAAAAAAAATGATTGTAGATAAATCAAATAACACAAATATATGGAAGGCTATTAACTCGCTAACCAACAAGAAACACGCTTCATAGTCAGCAATGCCAAACACTATAACATGCGAGGATTTCAGTTACTTCTTTCAATCAGAAATAGAGAATCCAAAGTCCTCAATAACAGACTCAGTGTGTAATTTTAGTTCACTGTCATCATTTTTTGAAGGGAAGTGCTCTAGAAATATTCCCCCATGAGATTCCCTTGATGTATGTTGCAGAAGTATATAAATATCTCTCGAATCTCAAAGCAACAAATTCAGAAGGCCTGGGTGGTATCAGTAATAGAATTCTTCGGTGTGCTGCACCAATTATTAGAGAGTCCTTAACGTTCATATATAACCAGTGCCTGCCCAAAAACTACTTTCCATCTGCCTTTAAAGTTGTTAAAGTTTATCCTCTACTTAAAAATGGCTCAACTGATAATAGCGTCTTGGGTAATTATAAACCTATTTCCTTACTATCGTCGCTATAAACGCCATTAGAAAAACACATGCATAAAATAACACTACATCATTTAATTAACAACGATCTAATAATTGACGGTCAATCTGGGTTTCGACCTAAATATTCTTGCCATAGTGCCCTTACAAAAATGACCGATAACTGGCATCTTTGTATCAACAATGGCAACATTTGTGGAGCAGTATTTGTAGACTTTAAAAAAGCCTTTGACATGGTAGAGCATGATATTTTAATTAGAAAATTAAAACAAATGAAGATTAGAGCCAATATGGTGAACATAATTACGTCATTTCTATCTGACAGACAACAAGTAGTGTCCTTCAATAACTGTCTATCAAGACCCACACAACTTAATATTGGTGTACCTCAGGGCTCAATACTAGGTCCGCTGCTTTTTGCAGTGTATATTAACGATCTTCCTTTATACCTCAATACTTCATGTGACCTACTTGCGGACGACTGCACTGTTTACACTAGTCAAGAGAGCCTTAGTGACTTAGAGAGCTCTTTACAAAACGAACTTGACAACCGTAGTAGATGGAGCAATGAAAACCGCACGTTAATTAACATCGACAAAACCAAATCCATGATAATAATGACCAGACAAAAACTACAGACTCTAGCCATAACTGGGACACCGCTCGAGCTCCACGTGGACACATTACCTACAATTAATGTAAATGAACACAAAACATTAGGTCTTTTAATTGACAGACATTTAAACTTGAGCTCTCATGTTCACGTCCTTACCAAGAGAATAGCACAAAAAGTTTACCAACTTGCTAAAATTCAGCACTTTTTGGATGAAAGCACACGAAAAATATTCTATACATCCTATATCCAATCACCTCTCGATTATTGTTCCACAGTCTGGGATGGTTGCCCTAAATCTAATATGAAACGATTGTGTTCGCTTCAAAACCGCGCTATGCGTCTAGTTTCTAGCATAAAGCACGATGAAAGTAATAAATTATACAGCCATCTAAGACTTCTACCACTTCGAAAGGCTTCCTTTTTTACAAAGCCAAATTAGTGAATACAATTATATTTGAAAATACCCCAGAGTATCTTCTACTGTTAATTCAATCTAATGCAATGAACAGTAAGCGCTTAAATTTATTACAGGTCCCTAAGCCTAGATTGGACTTATACAAAACTTGTTTCGCATATTCCGGTGCTCACTTATCTGAAAACTCTAATGAGTCCCTACACATTCAACCGAAAACTCTTTCAATACTTACTTCATACCGACTATATGCCTCCATAAGTCACCTACTGGTATCATTTTTTCCACTATCATTCTTCACTGTATGTGTGTGAGCGAGAGAGTGGGTGAGAGAGTGAGTGAGAAAGAGAGTGAGTGGAAGAATTAGTATGAAACAGAGAGAGTGAGAGAGTATGCATGCGCGTGTGCCTGAGTGAGTGTAAATGTGAGTGAGTGTGTGTGGACGTATGTGTGAGAGATTGAGTGAGAGAATGAGTGAATCTGAGAGAGTGGGTGTGTTGTTTGTCTGCCTGTCTGTGTGATAGAGTGAGAAAGTGAGTGAGTGAGTGTGAGTTAGCGAATCAGCGAGTGA
Organism: Cepaea hortensis; assembly: GCA_963921405.1. Lineage (NCBI taxonomy): Eukaryota > Metazoa > Mollusca > Gastropoda > Stylommatophora > Helicidae > Cepaea > Cepaea hortensis. The sequence continues at coordinate 61,504,660 of OY992883.1, forward strand.
GTGAGTGAGTGAGTAAGGGAGCGTGAGTGAGAGAGAGAATTTATGGGTATGCCTTTAAGTGCTCGAGTGAGTGTGAGAGCGAGAGAGTGGGTGAGTGAGAGAGTGCATGAGAAAGTGAATGAGTGAGAGTGAGTTAGTGTGTGTGTCTGTTTGCTTGTCTGTGTGTGCGAATAAGAAAATGATTTAGTGTGGTTTCGAGAGTGAACGAGTGAATGTGTGTGTGTGTGTGTGTGTGTGAGAGAGAGAGAGAGAGAGAGAGAGAGAGAGCGCAAGAGAGTGAGTGTAAGTGGGAGAGTGAGTGAGAGATTGAGTGAGAGTGAATATGTGAGTATGTGCGTGTGTAAGTGAGGGCGAGTGTGAGAGTGAGTGCGCATAAGCTTAAGAGAGAGAAACAGTGAGTGGGAGAGAGGGAGAGAATGAGACAATGAGAGAGTTAGTGTGCCAGTGTGCGTGAAAGAAAAATAAATAGAGAGAGAGAGGGGGGAGAGAGAGAGAGAGAGAGAGAGAGAGAGAGAGAGAGAGAGAGAGAGAGAGAGATGAGCGCAAGCATATCATTATGCCATATTTTTTTCTGTATCCTCATCTTTCATATTAGCATTTTTACTGCCAATTGAATTTAACACGCACTGCTTATTTCATCATTTTTATGTCAATCCCAGGAATTATCTTACTGGATTGAACCACTATTTTATTTTTGCGTTACACAATGTATACCATACTTTCATCTCCATTTTCCATATTTTCCATGTTTTCCCATTGTTTCCCAATTTTGAATGTTCTTGTGAGGATGCTCACTATAGTCGACAGTGTGTACTTGTGAAAAGTGTGGGAGTTTATTCATATTAGTTTTAGTGATTATGTGATGCAGCGTGCATGTGTGTGGATGGATGGGTGTGTCTATGTGTTTCTATGTGTGTGTGTGTGTATATGTGTGGATGTATGTGTGTGTGCATGTTTGTATGTGTATGGGTGTATATGTGTGTGTACATGTGTGTATCTGTGTGTGCCTCTGTGTGTGTATGTGTCTGTACGTGTGTTAAGGTGTGCGTTCATATGTGTTTATATGTATGTGCACGTGTATATGTGTTTATGTATGTGTGTATGTATGTGTGTGTGCTCGTGTATGTATTGTATATCTTTGTGTGTGTAAGTGTGCATGCATGCAGTGTATGCGAGGGAGTGTTTATTCGTGTGTTATGTGAATACGTGTGCGTAAGTATGTGGATGTGTGTAGGTGCGTGTATGTGCGGGGGTATATGTGTGTATTTGCGTGTGTATGTTGTGTGTGGGTGTGTGGGTGTACGTGTGTGTGAGAGGAGAGAGAGAGAGAAAGAGAGAGAGAGAGAGAGAGAGAGAGAGAGAGAGAGAGAGAGAGAGAGAGAGTTGAGTGCACGCATGTAATCTAACATGCTGTTCCATATGTTTTGTGTATTCTCATTTTCATATTCTCATTTTTAATGCACTTGATTTTAACATGCATAAAATGAACACATGTAAATTACCGTAGAGTAAGTGAGAGAGTTATTGAGTGTGAGTGAGAGAGAGTGAATGAGTGTGAGAGTGTGTGTACGTAAAGAGAGAGAGAGAGAGAGAGAGAGAGAGAGAGAGAGAGAGAGAGAGAGAGAGAGAGAGAGAGGGGGAGAGAGAGTTGAGCGCATGCATGTCATGTAACATGCTATTCCATATTTTTTGTGTATTCTCATCTTTCATATTACGTGGTATCATTTTGTATGCCACTTGATTGTCCTGTAACATGCCATTCCATATTTTTTTTTTTTTTTTTTGGTGCATTCTTATCTTTTATATTATCATTTTGTATGCCACTTGATATTATCATGTATAATATAACATTACTGTGATGTGAGTGAGAGAGTTAGTGTGAGAGAGAGAGAGAGAGAGAGAGAGAGAGAGAGAGAGAGAGAGAGAGAGACATTTGAATTGCATCACTAATTTTTACGCTACACAATGTATATGTACAATTTTTTCTCCACTTCTTACAATTTTTGCGAGAATGCTCACGACAATCGTCAGTGTCTCAACTGTGTGTAAAGTGTGGGAGTTTGTTCTTATTAGTTTCAGTGATCAAGTGAGGCATCATGTATGTGTCCAGATGTGATGATGATGATGTGTGTGTGTGTGTGTATGTGAGGGATGTGTGTGTGGGGGTGGGGAATGTATGTGTGGAAGGGTTGTGTGTGGGGGATGTGTATGGGTTGATGGGTGATGTGTGGATGGGTGAAGGGATGTGTAGTCGGTGGGGGATTTATGTGTGTGTGAGGGATGTGTGTGGGGGGGGGGGATATTTGGGAGGATGGTTAGAAGTATGTGGGTGTTGGTGGGTTGGAGGTGTGGGTAAGGAATGTGTATTTGGGTGGGTGAATTGGTGTGTAGGAGATTGTGTGGGTTGGGGGATGGGTGTGTTATGGGTGTGTAATGGGTGTGGGGGATAAGTGTGGGGTGTCTGTGAATGGGATATGTCTGTGTGGGTGGGAGTGTGTGAGTGTGGATGGGGTAAATGTAAGTGGATGAAGGATGTATGTGTTGGTGGTGAGGATGTTTGTAGGTGGAGGATGTGTGTGTGGGTGGGGAGATGTGTGTGTGTGGGTGAGAATGTATTGGTGAGAGATGTGTGGGCAGGGATGTGTATGGGGAATGCATGTGGGGATGTGTGTGTGTGTGGGAGAAATGTGTTTATGGGTGGAGTTTTGTGTGGGAGGGGAGATGTGTGAGAGGTGGGGGAGGTGTGGGATGTGCAGGTGGATGAAGGATGCATGTGAGGATGGGGGATGTTTATTTGGGTGGGAGGATAGATGAGAGATGCATGTTTTGATGGGCGGGGGGTGATATGTGGGTGTGTTGGTTGATGGACGAGTACGTGAGTGCGTGGATGTGTATGAGAGATGTGTGTGAGCGGTGGATGTGTGTGAGTGGGGTATATGTGGGTGGTGGGGTGTGTGTGGGTTGGAGGTGTGTGCTTTTGGGTGTTTTTGTGTGGGGGATATGTGTGGGCAGGTGGGGAGATGTGTTTGTGGGTGGAGATGTGTGTATAGGTGGGGGGATGTGTAGTTGAGAGTTGGCGGATATTGGGTGGGTGAGTGGGTGTAGGTTGGCTGATGTGTGTGTGGGTGGGTGGGGAAAATTGTGAGGGTGCAGGATGTGTGTGTGTATAGGTGCGGAATGTTTGGGTTGGCGGGGTATGTGTGTGTGGTTTTGTGATGTGTGTACTGCTGGGCGGTTGCGGGTGTGTGGGTGGGTAGTGGAGAATATGTGGGTGGGTGTATGCGTGTCGGTTATGGGATGGGTGGTGGATGTTGTGTGGGTGGGGAAATGTGTGTGGGTGGGGGATCAGTGGGTGGGTGGCGGCATGTATGTTTGCCTGGGTCTGTGTGAGTGCGTGGAGGTATGTGTAGGTGGGTGGGGGAGCTGTGGTGGGTGGGGGATGTGTGGGTGGTTGCGGGATGTGAGGGTGGATGAGGGATGTGTCTCACAACATTGCAATATGCACTGCTTATGTTTACAACTTTCATTTGACAATGTTTTTCCCCTCATGTGAACGTATCATGCGTAATATGCATTGTTTATGCTTACAAAATCCATTTGACAATGTTTTTTCCCCTTATGTAAATGTAACATGCACATTTGATGAATGAAAGATGAGTGATTGAAAGGGCCGAATGTAAGACGGGCCAACGTGCCCAATTTGTTACCCTTTTAAAATAAAGTTCGTTCGTTCGTTCGTTCGTTTCGTTAGTTGATTTATTTGGTAATTTCGGGATTTGAGGTTTGAACATTGAGCACAACCCACTACTGGCAACGCGGATCGTATTCCGGTACGAACCTTAGGCCTTGTCCACATCGGATTGGAGGCACTAGACTCGAGTTTCTCTCTCGTTTGAGTTCGTCAGTAGTGCATATCCCTGACTGGACCCGGGACCGAACTGACGTGTGAGGCGGGTGTTGAATCACTGACCACGCAACTCACACTAGACGAGACCAAATTATCATACTAGAATATCACGTCACCCATTGTGCTATAGCCTACAATCTCTTCATCTCTCCAGAGTTATCCTGCTTAATATTTTCCCAGGCACATACAATAGCATTCCATCCATCATGTGCCATGCCGGTAAGCGTGGGCAGTCATGTTTCGCCATCTCACTCTATCACCAGAGTCGTAGATCAGCTCCGTGTTCCTGTCTCGACCATGCCGCGTGGCCAAACCATCCAGATATTTACTTCTCGGTCTTTCCCTTGGTCTCTTCCCTTCGATCTTGCCAGTTGTCACCAAGTTCTCCAATTTATTTCTTCTAATAAAATGCCCAAAAAATTGTGACTGTCCACGTCTAATTTCTCTAATCAGTTTAGTATTTTCATTTGTTTCTTGTAAGACATGGTCATTGGTTTTTCTGTCTCTCAATGGTATTCTTTTGCATTCTCCTCTGAAATCACATTTCCACAGCAATCAGATGTTTTTCAGCTTGTCTGTTCATTGTCCACGCTTCACATCCATACAAAAGTACAGGTTCTGTGTAGCACTTCAACACTCTTTTTCGCTTTTCAATCGATATCTTTTTATTGGTCGGTATGTTTTTCATCTTGCAAAAGGCTACCTTCGCAATGGCAATTCTTGTTCTGATCTCTTCAAGGCATCTCCCATCAGATGTTATGGCTGTGCCGAGATAACTGTACAGATTCACTTGCTTAAGAATATGCCCATTTACTCGTATATCACATTGTAGTATTCCCTTCTTCCCAGTGACGACCATAATCTGTGTCTTCTTAATTCTAACACTAGTTGTTCACTGTGTGCAACAACCGCATCTAATACATGCTGCAGTTCCTGTTCATTGTCTGCAATCAAGACTGTATCATCTGCATATCTAATGTTATTGATGTATCGTCTTCCAATGTTGATTCCTTCCATATCTTCTATATTTATGAAAATATTTTCACTGTACAGGGAAAAAAAGATCTGGAGACATTACACATCCCTGCCTCACACCTCTTTTAATAGGCTGATATTGACCTACTTCATTATCAATTCTGATGGAAGCTTGGTGTTTCCAATATATGGTTTTTGTTACAAGTTTAAGGTCTTTCCCATCAATTTGTAGATCTTCAAGCATTTTCATCATGTCGACATGTCTCACTTTAACGAAAGTTTTTATCTAGTCAATAAAGCAAAGCTGTAGCATATTCTCTATAATTTCCACACTCTTGCGGGTCCTCTTTCTTAGGCAACCTCATCATATATCCCAGTCTCATATATCCCCCAGTCTGCTAGCATTTATTTGCTCGCCCATTATCTACTAAATAATGTGTGCAGCAATTCAGTTGAAGCGTCAGTATTGAATTTAATAGCTTTTGCTGGGATATCATCTGAACCAGCAGCTTAGCCATCTTTCAGTAGTGTGATAGCTTTTCTAATTTCTTCTTTAGATAGTTTCTCTACAGCTTATATCCAGCTCCACTTCTGCCAGTTGGATATGAGGAGGATCATATTTGAAACTGGTCAGTTAAGAATGTACTTAAAGTATCCAACCCAATTGTTGATTTGATCTTAAATGTTGGTGAGAATTTTCCTTAACTATTTCTGATAAGTCCTCTAAAAGTACTGAAGAGTTTTGGTCATAGACCATAACGTTAGGAAGGGAAAATCCCAACTGCACCTCCCTGCGGTAGAGGATGGAAACACACCACGGTATGGTTAACACAGCTCTGGGGACCGAGTATCCACCGGAATAAATGGTCAACTCTGCAGCTGAGCAGAGCAGGGCACTCACTTGTCCTTGCAGTCGGAAATGGCTGTCAAAGGCAGAGGTAAAAGACCACCATGTGGATGTGGAAGGCCAGGTGAAATCACCACATTATATTCCCAAGACTTCATAGCAAAAGATATATCAGAGTTAGTGAATGACGTTAATGGCTGTCTTATGACATCCTCGTCCGGTACGGACAGTCATGAGCCACAGGTGACACCAGACCGTCATCCAGCTACTGATGGCAAAATCATAAATAAAATAAATTTAGATTAGGAACATGGAATGTTAGGACATTAAATGAGCTAGGAAAGTTGAACAATGTTCTAAGAGAAATGGATAGCATGAAAATGAATGTACTAGGCGTTAGTGAGATGAGATGGAAGGGATCGGGCAAGATTTTAGCTGACACAACACAATAATTTATTCTGGGGGGGGGGGGGAATACACATGAAAAAGGTGTAGGAATAATACTTGATGGAAATACAACCAAGTCACTTACTGGATACTGGTGTATTTCAGATAGAGTTATTATGGTAAAAATCAAAGGCAAACCAATAGATATAAATATTATACAAGTATATGCACCAACAACATGCAGTAGTGATGAAGAAATACAACACTTTTACGACGAAATAGAAATGGCGATGGCTCAAATTGGATCACAGGAAATACAAATTATACTTGGAGGTTTTAATGCAATAGTAGGAAAGAGGGAAATGAAGGATGTAGTGGGTAATTATGGTTTAAGTACAAGAAATGAAAGAGGGGAAAAGCTAATAGAAGGGGCAAATATAAATGATATGATAATTGGAAACATATGGTTTAAACAACGTAAAAGACGACTATGCACATGGAAAAGCCCTGATAAGAAAATACGCAACCAAATTGACAACATACTAATTAATAAAATATTTAGAAATGCTTTAATTAATGTAAAGACAATGCCTGATGCTGACCGTAATAGCGATAATGTACCACTATGTGGACAAATAAAAGTAAGATTAAAGAGAGGGGGAAAATGATTAGGAACATGATACTTAATAAAGAGGTTCTGAAAGTAGATAAAGAAATTCAAGAACAATACAGAGTGACTATGAAAAATAGGTACAATGCAATAGCTAAAATACAGAGTATAAATGAACAGTGGGAAATGTTAAGGGACTCCATTCATCAAACTAGCAAAGAAATATTACCGGAGAGAAGCCAAAAAGCTAAGAAAAAATGGATGAATGACGAAATCTTAATGCTGATGGACAAAAGAAAACAGAGTAAAAATGACATACAAGAATATGCTAAGATAAATAAAGAAATAAGAGATAAATGTGGGAAGGCAAAAGAAAGTTTGTTAAACGAGCAGTGCAAAAAAAATGAATTAAATGCCATTAAAGATACAAAAAATATGCGCAGAAAAATCAGTGAGCTCACGGGAAGAAAAAAAAAATAAATACAGGGTGTTTGAAATCAAAAACAGGAAATATATTATTGGAGTAAGGTGCTATAATGAAGAGGTGGATTAAGTATAATTATATGATGGAGAAAAGGAAGAATTAACAGAAGAAGGTAACTTAAAAGGTCCACCTATTCTAAAAGAAGAAGTCGCTGGCGTTATGAAACATATGAAGAAATGAAAAACAGCTGAGCAAGATGAAATCACAGTAGAATAATTAGAAGTATTGGGATAATTTGGAGTAGATATATTAACCAAAATGTTCAATGCTATTTACAGCAGTGGATATTTACCCAGTGATATGCTGAAATCTGTGTTTATAGCTATACCAAAAAGACCAGGAGCAATTGATTGTGAAGATTTTCGTACACTTAAACTCATAAACCTTGTCACTAAGCTTCTACTCAGAATCATAATTAGAAGAACCAGAAAGAAATAAAAATGGAAATGAGTGAAGAACAGTATGGATTTGTGGAAGGAAAGGGCACAAACAATGCAATTTACACATTACGGATACTAACAGAAAGGTCAACAGAGAAACAGAGAGACATATATTTGTGCTTTATAGACCATACTAAGGCATTTGATAAAGTAAAACATGATGAACTGATTAAAATGTTGGAAGATATCAGCATTGATGGAAAAGATTTAAGAATAATAAAGAATATTTACTCGAACCAGATAGCAGCAATTAAAATGGGAAATAAAGAAGGTAGTTACGAACAGATAAAGCTAGGAGTACGACAGGGGTGTGTCTTGTCACCAGATCTCGTCTCCCTATATAACGAAGTAATAAGGAGAGAGATCAAAGAGATGCCAGGAATACTAGTTGGAGGGTTTAATATAAATAATATACGCTATGCAGATGGCACAGTATTGTTGGCGGATAATGCAATAGACCTACAACAATTGTTGGACACTGTAGTAACCGAAAGTGCAAGGAAAGGACTCTCCTTGAATATCAAGAAAACAGAACAATGGTGACACCAAAATGTGACATAGAGATAGAAGGAACAATTCTTAACCAAGTGGATCATTTTAGATACTTTGGGGCATTTACAAGATAGCATCAGATGGGCGATGTACAACAGATATTAAAAGCAGAATAGGGCAAGCAAAAGCCGCATTTCAGAAAATGAAGAGTATCTTACGCAATAGGTCACTACCACTGAATGTAAGAAAGAGAGTACTGAAATGCTACGTAGAACCAGTTTTGCTGTATGGCAGTGAATCTTGGATTGTAAGTGAACAAATTATGAAGAAATTAGAAGCAACAGAGTTGTGTTTCCTGAGACGAATGTTGCGAATTCCTTGGACTGCCTGAGTAACTAACAACGATTGCCTGAACCAGTTTAATGAAGCTAGAATATTATGTACAACAATAAGAAAGAGACAAACATCTTTCTTCGGTCATGTGATGAGAAGAGAGGCATTGGAGAGCATCGTGACATCTGGAAAGATCGAGGGGAAGAGAGGCAGAGGCAGATCAAGAGAAATGATGCTTGATGGATTGAGACGGTGGCATGGAGGAGTATCAGCAGCAGAGTTGATCCAGAAAACCAAAGACCGCGATCAGTGGAGATTCACAAACGCCTACGCCAGCTGGCAGAGCACTTGATGATGATAATTTCTGATAATTCCGCATGACTATATGTTCCTACCAAGTTCATTTTGCTTTATAGCTTCATTCTGTAAAGGTCTCTGCGGTTTTCTTTAGCTGGTGAATACTCTGCCTCGCTTTCTAGGACATCTACATATTTCCTTTTTTTCCGCTCTTGTCGGCTTCTTAACTTCTTTATAAGCTTCTGTATATTTTTCTTGGGCTCTGACTTCAGTAGCACTTTAATTAAGTCCGACTTTTTATTTTTCGTTTCTTCTATTTTCATGAACGTTTCCGGCGTTATCCATGCTTTATGTTTTAGTTCCTTTCTTCCCAGGACTTTCATACACAATACTGTATCTCCAAATGCTTTTAGCATGTTGTCAACTCTTTTTCGTGCTTTTCTCGTTTATTGTGTGCTGCAAAATCTGGTATTGATTAAAGATCACATACTGTTGTTCCTTGGTTTCTGAGATAGCCTACATTATATTGGATTCCATGTTTATAAGATGTTATATATATATTTTGAGTTTTAACTTAATTTTACGTATCAGCAAATGGTGGTCCGAATTTACATCTCCACCTCAAACGACCTTTACATCATATAGGTAGAGAGGGTCTAAGTGTATTATTATTACAGATATGATCACTCTGGTTTTCCCGTTTGTATCCGGGTTAGGTCTGTGTGGCTTCATGGATTCTTTTGTGAAGAAAAATCTCCCGTCTATGAATTATTGTTTCACTTCGCAAACATTGGTGTATAGTTCTCCATTTTCATTCATTACCCCTAGTTCCTGTTTCCCCGTGACCTCTTCGTAATCAGCGTTATCCGGTCATAGTTTAGCATTTAGGTTACCCATCAGAATTATGATACTGTCACTGTCACTGTCATTTACTGCCAATATAGTACCTTGCGGTGTATGGCAGAGGGGTCTTTATGATACTGTCATTTCTTAAATTGTCAATTACGGCTTTGAAATTTTACCCAAAATTATTTCTTAATTGATTTCTCTGCATCATTTGTTGGTGCTTAACATTGGGTCACTCATCTCTCATCTCATCATGTTCCTCGTGTACCTTGCGGTGTCGAGGTGAAGTATAAACAGCGGGAGAGTGCCAGCTTATGGGCTTCATATATCGATAATATTATAGCTCTTATTCCCTGCGTCCATCTTTTCGTCCATGTTTATTTTCTTTTCTTTCTTTTTTTAAAGTTCAAAATCTTGCTGTTATCATTCTATAGCTCACTGTTTCCCATTCTAATAATGCTTCCTTTGCCTCTTTGGTTAACGCCACTCGTTTACTGGGAAGGGGAGGGTGAATTTTCCTCTTTATGACCTGGAGACTTTTGTGGGTAAAAGAAATTTCATCAGGGCCCTGGACCTGAGTGCAGCACTATTTCATCTGTGCTTAGATACTGCGTGCCGGTTCCGTCCTACCTTACTTCGTACAATCCCAAAATGCAAATCTTATACTAATATTTCATTTCTTCTACGACTTGCGCTGTCTTTATAGGTACATACATAGTTTTAACATTGCAAGTGCCAATGCTGGAGATTTCCGTTGGTAAAAGGAATTTAATCAGCGCCCTAGCCCTCGCGGCTTTCTTGGCAACGCGTCATATCTCTTCTAAAAGAGTTTCTTTTCTTCTTGGTTCACTAATTCTTTTTTTTCTTTATGTGACTTTTTATGTATGTTTGTATTTTCTGGCTGAATTTGTGTACGTGATGGGGCAGCCTGCTGAACCATTTGGCATTTACCAATTGCTGCTAACATGAAAGGTGGAGATGTTTGGGCGTTTGATATTTGATGGCAGTAGTAAGTCAGTTAAGAGAAGATGTTGTTTGGACCTCACACTAGACAAATAAAAAATAAAGAGCCCTATAGTAATACCACTTATAATTATAGACACAGACCATCGTCCAGTTGTCTTACATCTGAGATATACGATCTGGACACAAGTACCTAGCACAGTGACCTCAGAAGTAATCAATGCAAAGATAATAGAGGATGCAGTGATAAAATCGAATCTAAAATACGAGATAGAAACAGCATTCAACAAACAACGAGAAAACTTGGAAAACATCGTAGCAACTTGGAATTATTTTAAAACGACACTACTGAAGATAGTACAAAGTAAATATGACATGAGAGAGAGAGAGAGAGAGAAGAGAGAGAGAGAGAGAGAGAGAGAGACCGACAGACAGACAGACAGACAGACAGACAGACAGACAGACACACAGACACATAGAGAGCATATTATTCATTTATATTTTATCTAACAGATAACATGGATTGCGACATTAAAAAATGGATGCAGATTAAGGAACTTCAAGAGAGAAATCGGTGCATCAAATGCAAGAAAGGACTGAACGAATTCGTCATGTGCGAAAGATGTTTGGAGTTTAAGTAAGTATCTAAGGCACCCCTGCCAACCTTTTCAGCAATCGGGCCAAATTTCAGAAATAATAGTTCCTGCCGGGCCACACACCTAATTGTTAATTAAAGTAAACAAGCAAACGTTCTACACCTTCGACCACATCATTGGTTCCCAGTAGGTGAGATAGTAGTCAAACGCTTGCCTGGTGTAATGTTTAAAAAAAAAAAAAAAAAAACAAGAAACAGGTATATTTATTTTTTTTCTTTTGAAGAAAATAAAACAACTTAGAATCAAACATATTTATTAGACAATTTAAAAATATTTAAAAGTGAGACATCTGACTTTGTTTTGCAGAACTAAGTGCATAAAATTGATCTCGACTGATGTTGTCGCTACATGCAAACAGTTTTCCAAATGAACATCGGTAATTCGTGTTCTCACTTGTGACTTGTGATTTTATGTGCTTCATGCGACTAAAAAGCTGTTCACACGCATAAGTGTTTCCAAATAGAGAAACCATCGACGTTTGTAAAACGCAGGATATTTATCCTTGTCCAAATACGTTTTATAGAACTCTTCCAAACCAACTTGATGGAATTTCTTCTGTAACTGTATAACTATACATTTCACAGTGATCCATTTGTAATCTTCTTGGTAATAAATTCAAGTCTACCGCGATTGCCGTTGCAAATGCACAAAACAGCACAGGATGTTTTTTGTTTTAAATCCTGAAATCGGTTTTCAAATTCAATGTTTAAGTCAGATATCAAAGAAACGTATTTATCCGCCGCCTCCTGTGTGACGTGTGGTTGCAATGTCAATGTAGGAAAGTGAGTAAATTATTTTTGTCCTCAACTGTTGTTCCCAAAGACCAAGTTTCATTTGAAATGCAGAAATATGATCAAACATCTTATTAATTAATTGATCTTTCCCTTGTAGACGAGTATTAACGTCATTTAGCTGGCTAGTTATATCAACCAGAAATGCAAAGTCGCAATCCCACTCATTGTCTTCAAACTCAGGGATACTTTTTGACTTGCTTGCAAAGCATAATTGTATTTCTTGCTGCAAATCAAACACTCTTTGCAACATTTTGGCACGGGTCAGCCATCTTACTTCTGCATAAAATGTAACGTCATTATAATCTGAGTCCAAAGACTTTAGAAATTCTTGGAACTGACGCTGATTCAACCCGTTTGATTTAATGAATATCTTTATTTTACGACCACTTTCATGACATGGTCCATTTTGAGGGACTTCGAACATAAATTCTCATGATGAATAATGCAATGAAAATTTAGCTTTGCAGTATTACCGACTTTGGAGGCCTCATTTTCAATTAATTTTACTCAACCTTCGTATTTCCTAACCATTGCTGGAGCACCATCCGTTGTTGAGCCCGATAAGTTGTTAAGTTGTAACGAAGAGCGATTTATTGTCGATGTAACTGCCTCTAAAAATCTCGTGATTTAATAGTGTCCTTAAGTGGATACAGTGCCGCTAATTCTTCTGTCTTTTTTTTTTTTAATGGACATCAACACCCCTGATAAAAATTGCCAGTTGGGCAGTATCTGCCATATATGTGCTTTCATCCAATGCTAGAGCATAAAATATAAACTCGGATGCTCGACTTTTCAAATTATCTTCAATAGTTTTCCAATGTCGTCTACACGCCTAGTAATCGTCTGACAAGACTAACTTATTTTTGAGAAATCCTTCTTCTTTTCTAGACACAGAATTTCAACGACGCTCTCCAAATATTCCTTAACCATTTAACCATCTGAATATGGCTTCGATTTAATTCCTAGTATCATGGCTACTGCATAACTAGCTTTTACATAGCATGTTGACTCAGAAACCGCTCTAGCAAATATCTTTTGTGGCGCAGAATTTTTTTTTCTAAAGTCATTTACTTGGTCTTGTCGAAATTGCCCTTTGTACTTATCAAACTTATTTGAATGTTTAGTCTCCACGTGCCGTTTGATGTTAAACTCTTTCAAAACATAAACAGATTCGTGGCACATCAAGCATATGGGCTTTGTTTTAATTTCCACGAAAATAATAGTTTATAGTCGACCTGTCTTGAAAACTTCTTAATTTTTCTGTGATTATTCTCTTCTTTGGTCCAACATCTTTACTAGTTGACGCTATGGTAGGTCTTTGTTTTCAACTGAAAAAAAAAAATAAATAAATAAAACACCACGGGTAATACTAATTAATAATAATTAATTTAAATTACGTAAATAAAACGTTTCAGAGGTTACTTACCTATAGAATCGATATAGTAGACAGGATACTATTTAGAACCAGTTTTGCTATATGACAGCGAATCTTGGAATGAAAATGAACAAATTAGGAAGAACTTAAAAGCAACAGAGAAGTGGTTTTTGAGACGAATGTTGCGAATTTCTTGAACTGCCAGAGTAACTAACAACGATTGCCTGAAAGAGGCTAATGAAACTAGAACACTATATACAACAATAAGAAAGAGACAGCTTTCTTTGGTCATGTGATGAGAAGAGAGGCATTAGAGAACATCGTGAAAACTGGAAAGGTCGAGGGGAAAAGAGGCAAAGGCAGAGCAAGAGAAAAGATGCTGGACGGACTGAGACGGTGGCATGGAGGAATATCATCGGCAGAGTTGATCCAGAACAACAAAGACCGAGATCTGTGGAGAGCTATGAACGCCTACGCCAGCTGGCAAGGCACTTGATGATAATGTGACAGGATACTTGGTTAAAGTAGGTTGACCTCGTATTATAAATATTATAAATATGTATTTTAACGTTGATCGCAAAATCTCTCCAAACGCAGTGGCGATAATAGAACGAAACTACAGAATAACACGGAACTTTGTCAAGCTGGACTGAAAGTAGTTATGATTATTTGAGCCCGATAGCCTTGCGAGCTTCCCGAAGACGCCGAAGACCACAGAACATACATTGTATCAACACCTAGCGTCGGACAAAAAAACTAAGTAACTTTGAGTGTCACATAGCGGGATATTTGAAACAGCTAAAATCTAAGAATTTTCCCGAAAATGCGGGATATTTAAAATAGCTCAAAAGCAATATTTTTTTTTTTCAAAACAAATGCGAGATATTTCAAATTTCTCTTAGCTATAATTTAAAAATATATGATACGAACAACTCATGATGTAATGTTCTGTTGGTGATATGTACAATAAAGTTAACATTTATGTTCATTTGACCTAGCTCCCCGGGCCGCAACATGACTCCCGGCGGGCCGCATGCGGCCCGCGGGCCTCGTGTTGGCCACCCCTGCTGTGAAGTGTGGAATGGAATAGAATACACACATCCTGACACAATTTGTTAAACTCTCTAAGTGGTACCGACTTCCTTCTGCACGTCATCGCCTTTGGGAGCACGGGTCCTTAACCAGTTCACGTCGATACGTGATCTGTCTTAGTGGTCCCAAAGGGTTCGCCAATTGATAATCCCGAGTAATACGTGTACAACAATTGAACCGACTAATCATTTCTCTTCTTTACATGTTCGTTAATATACTGGACACCGCATTACGGTCCGGTGGGTTTGTATGTTTGTTCTTTGACTTGTGCTGGTTTAATTTAAAATTCTGAGCCCCATGGTGCTATCTCAATGGTTAGCTTCGAATTCTGTCCGTATTCCATAGTTATGGGTTGTCGTGTATGATAGACCTGGCTAATGAAGACACCTTTTCCAGGGGTTCGAAAGGTTCGAATCCCGGTCGGTAACTAAAGCTTTGAAATGTTATGTTGTCTAGTACGTCCTCAGGTCTCTACTTTCTTCTTCTCACGTCTTTCTTCTTCTCACATATGTGTATTATTTATGAACTATAGTTTACTATCTACTGCAGATCGACCCATGCCATTCGCATATTATTATTCTATGTTTATAATTATCTTTCCGCGTGCTGTTGGATCGCCTTCTATTTGGCTTGTCCTGTGGGTTCAAGTTGAAGGATATTCTAGTTGTATTATTCTCATGGTTTCTCTCTATCCTATCCAGCGCAGAAATATTTATCCAACATCATGATTGGCTGGAATGTTTCTCTCTATCCTATCCAGCGCAGAAATATTTCTCTAACATCATGATTGGCTGGAATGTTTCCGCTCTAATTGGTGATTCTGTCATATCATTGTAGACCTTCTGTTTCTGCGCAGTTGATTTGTAATTGTTTTAGTCATTCTACACTTTTGATTCATAAGGCAGTAGGATTTCACTTTAAAATTACATGTTTGATACTAGTTTTAATTTCTTTTGACTACTTTACATTTTCTAGCGCTGTCTTTTCTGTTGTATTCTTACTTTAAGGTATATGGTTCCACCTCTTGATTTGAGGTTTCACAAATGGAGTTCGGTTTATCATTTACTTGATTTATTCTCTTTATCTTGTTTCCGCCGGCTTCGTGGCTTAGAGGTTATGACTTTTGTCCGTAATCTCGTATACTCTCGTGGGTAACGTGATGACGGTAAGAATCAGCAGTGGTTCGAATCGCATCGGTAACTTACGGGGTATGTGAGCCGGCCGCTCAGAAAGCAATGGCAAACTACTGAGCGTAATCTTGCCAAGAAATCAACATACAGCTGAAAGATCAGGTGTTGACAGCAATGTCCTGTAAAGGATATGCAAAAAAAAAAAAAAATCTTGTTTCCAGCTGTTATTAATTTTTAAACGTAATTGTTGTGAGCTCCCATCCAATGTGCGTATTTGATCTTGTTCTGATTTCCTGCGTGTGACAGGAGGGCAATGTGCTCAGCGAAGACCAGACCATGGAGCATGCTTACGTCAATAGAAAACGCTCTAGAAGAACGTATAAAAATAGATTAGGTCTTTTGGAAGAACAGCTACTCAATGATAATAACGCTGGCTTACACACATTTTGTTGCCTTACATTTTATAGCTGCTCTTGGGTAATTTTGTGTTGCTGGTTCCAAAATTGTAATCATATTTTTGTCTATCAGCTCTAGTTTTTGAGATAACTATGAATGACCGTCTTAGTAGAGAAGTTGTTATGTACAACCTAGAGTTCCAGCTTTTTCTGCTATACTCCAATCAATGCCAACATTCGTTTACATTGGATATATAAACAACATAAAAAAAAGAAAAAGAAGAAGTTAACTCCAGCATTTTTGGTTTGTGATTTCTTGGCAAGTTTATGTTCAATTGTTTGCCACTGCTTTCTGAACAACCGGCATATGTATAGTTTAGTTTAATTTGACTTTTTTCAGTGCACCGTGCACTTTAAGTTACTTGAAACATGGTTCAACATTGACAAATACAACTGAATCTGACTGCCCGAACATTCACTCCGAAAAGTGTACATATAGAAGAGCTGTTTTACAGAGTATACCAAGAGTTCTTCACACAATATGTATTTATTTGAATCGTGGTGTAGACTCGCTGACTGTGGTATTAGGTTCCTTGTGGTAGTATTTACTTATTTCCGACAAATGCGGACCTGGCCTAGTGCAATGGTACAAGATGTCTCTGGGAAAGTAAACACGCAGCACTGACGATGTTACCCCCAGTGAGCCGAACAGATGGGGCTAACATGATATTTCCATTATGCCCGAACTGCGTGTCAATTGACTACTTTTCAATGACACTTTACTGATACATGCGATGCGAATGTTAACCACACCTTATTACCATCTTCTCACACAGGTACTGCTGCGTACAATGCCTAGAGGATGATCGCCACGACCACTTAACATTTTGTAACATCATTGGGCTCATGAAAGGTCGGCTCGAATGGGTGACCGAAGAGGAAGGTCAACGCTTGCAAAAGGTGAAGGAGAAAGCCAAGTGTCTGAACGAAGACGGAACGCTGCGAACTAGAAGCTTTAGTGAAGCCAGGATCGTGAATGAAAACAGCAACGAGGAGGAAGACAATGATGAAATACAAGTGGGAGCTGGGAAGCCAAAGTCGGTAAACGTACAGAAAAACAACACGACCGAGCATGGGAAACATAAAAGCAACGGTTCTGGCGGTCCTAAGGTAACAGAGCAAAACAAAAAGGTAAGTGAGGAATCAGCTGTAAAGTTTTCGATTGCTGGCGGGCAGTTTGGCGGAGCTGTAACAGTAGACCAGAAAGTACAGTCCGGGGAGAATTTTGGGAAGGGTTGGTGGAATACAAGGAAAGCTGAATCCAAAACTGGTCAAAATTCAGAGGATTCTAACGGTGCTAGCGTGAGAGACAATAAAGGTAAGCCAAGTAACACCAACGAAGAAAACAACGCAACATCTTCGCCAATTACAGCATCTGCTACAGAAATGCCTCTAGAGACTGCGTTGTCAGGGTTGGAGATTGTGAAGTATGATCCCAAACTGGCAGAAGAACGTTCTGGCAGCGCTAAGAGCTCTTCCACGTTAGGTAAATGTTCATTCTGTTTTAAGGATGGCCCAGTGCTCAAATGTTCACGATGCAAAATGGCAAGCTACTGTGGCAAGAACTGTCAGAAAAGCGATTACAAGAAACATAGCAATGTGTGCAGTAAGTATGCATTACTGTGCTGTTAAACACAACTACAATATTGTCCTGTTTCAGATATATGTATTCCTGCCCATTAGTTGAAGCCTAGTTGAGTTGAGTCAAGAACTAACATGACATCACTCCGGACATTCCCATACGGGCTGCTACCTTATCTTCAACAGCTAGCGAAGAGTTCAAATACTAACGGTGCCCATTGCTGTCTGATAATGCCAGTCTGTCCGCCTGATCGTTTCCAACCACACCACCATGTCCTTGGGACAAGATCTAATAGGGTCTCTATTATCTTTGATTTGTAATTGAAGCATGCCACACTGCGCGAGGTATGTTTGTCTTCACCTTTCCCAGCATTCTATGTGCGTCTGTTATAATCACATGTTTGTTCTCCAGCCAGCGAAATGCCACTGTTTGCTCGTACGATGAGACATCCTTCCAAAGTGTAGGATGTGCCCATCCTTCTCGGATAATGGCAACACGTACAACATATCCCCCGAGCACTTTAACTTTCTTCGGACTTGGCGAATCGTCAAGAGAAGATGGCGTGGCCGATGCTTTGGTCATAAATAGGCACATACTCGCAAACAATATTTATACCATAATCTGGTCTGCACGCATTTTATGCCTCGCCTATTCTAGAAAGTTCGCGACACTAAACTGAGGTTCTCCGCATGCAATCTGAAGGTTGTGATCCGGCTTCTAATGGTTTAATAGTGAAAATAAAGCCTGGTGCTTGAATTCAATCAATCAATCAATCAGTCAATCAGTCAATCAATCAGTCAATTGTCATAAAACATTCTAGTCAGGAATTCTCTTCCCTGTACAATCCTTGCAGCCGATGTCAGGTTCTGTAGGGGAGACTGGGGAGAAATGGACATAGGGGAGAAATGGACCACCCCCTCTCTGGCCCCTGGCTGTGATGCAATGAAAGTGAAACCATAATAAGTTTGTTTTCCACATCAAACATAGTCCGAATTTGTCATTTGCCATCGACTTCCCGCACAGGTCGTTCCCACGCAAAGTTTGAAAAATTTTCTGCACTAAAGTTTCTTTTTCCAGTTCCAGACACCATCGTAAAGCAGACGCATAGTCAGGAATCAGGACAAGGTAATTACGTTAATATCTTTATTTACTTGTTATTTAAGAGTTCATATAAAAAATATAGCATATAATATTAGATTTAAGAGACTTTATGGCTGAATAGTTTAATACATTGATGGGGGAGAAATGGACCGGTTCATTTCTCCCCATGGTTCATTTCTCCCCATAGAAGAAATTGACAAGACAGTCTGTTGTTATTAAAAGTGTTGAAGATTGCATTCGAATATCAGCATTATTGATTCTTTTTAATACTGGGGTATAAATCTAGACCAATAAAACTGTTAACAAATTTGATTTCAGTGATTTATTAAAGATGCACGCCATTCGTGCTATGATCAGTATTTCTTTGCAAATGATAGGCCTACCATTCTAAATGTTATATAACTCTGTCACTCTTTTGTTTTAGATGCCAAGATTGTACATCAGAAACACCAACAAGGGTCTCGTTACGGAGGAACGTATGAGAAAAGCTGTTAATGCTGTGAAAAATGGAATGAAAGTGAGGAAAGCTGCAAGGGAGTACGGCATTGCTCGCTCTACCCTCAATAACAATCTTACAAAAGACAGAGAAGGAAATGGTCTGCCTACTAGACTCGTACCAAATTATAGGCATAGCCTTGTTTTAACAGCTAAGCAAGAAGCTGATTTTGCTAGTTACTTGAAAGATTGTGCAAGAATGTTCCATGGACTCACAACTAAAAACGTTCTTATTTTGGCGTACGAGATGGCGAAAGTCAATAACATTGCACATCCTTTAACCTGGGATGAGCAAATGATGGCAGGGAATGACTGGCTTTGTGGATTTTTGCGACGGAATCCCAAGCTGACCATAAGGCAACCTGAGGCAACATCTCTGGCGAGAGCTACAGCTTTCAACAAACATAATATTTGCACCTTCTTCAACATTGTGAAGGAAACCATTACAAAACTAAATGTGAATGGAGCTCAAATCTACAATTTGGATGAGTCAGGTCTGACCACTGTACAGAAAGTGCCAAAAGTAATTGCCCCACGAGGAGTGAAGCAAATAGGCCAGGTGACATCCAGAGAAAGAGGAGAACTGGTCACAATCTGTTGCATTGTGTCAGCTGCGGGTCACATTATCCCTCCAGTTTTTGTGTTTCCCAGAAATATTTTTAAGAATTTTATGCTTGCTGGAGCACCTGAAGGTTCCCTTGGCCTTGTGAATGAATCAGGTTGGATGACCCGTGATAATTTCGTCAAAGTTATAAATCACTTCATTAAGCATTCAAGACCTTCCAAAGACTTCCCTTTGATTTTGATCTTGGACAATCACGATTCCCACATTTCATTTGAATCACTTGAACTGTGCAAGAAAAACAACATTCATGTGATCACGTTGCCACCACACACCTCATCTAAAACTCAGCCCTTGGACCGTTCAGTTTTTGGACCCATGAAGTCGGTCTACAACAATGCGTGTGATTCATGGATGATGAAAAATGTTGGGACACCACTTACAATCTATCAAGTTGCAAATCTAGGAGGCCACGCTTTTCTTAAAGCGGCAACTCCCATTAACATTCAATCAGGCTTTGCAGTGTCAGGTATTTGGCCCTTTAACGAAGATGTTTTTACAGAAGATGATTTTATGCCTTCAGAAATAACGAACAGGCCCATCAGCAAGGACAGTGAAAATGCCACTTTAGAAAGCAATGAACAGACAGGATCAGCATCTCCACATTGTGGTACCAGCACAGATCAAACTGCACAAGAATTTCATGAAAATCAGAAAGAGTGTAATGTTGAGAACCTTGTAGATGACTTGCAGGAAATATCAGGGAGTCTTCAACATAAAGCTACTTCTTCCTTTACTTCGCCTTATGTTTTCAGAGGACTACCAAAAGCTGGTCCGCGAAAAGATTCAAATAATATGAGGAAAAGAGGAAAAACTATGCTGGCTACTTCTACGCCAGAAATGGATCGAATTAGGGAAAGAGCGGTGATGAAAGAAAAGGCAGCAAAAGTTCCACCCAAAAAGGCAAAGAGACAGCTGCTGAAAGAACTTGATGTTGATTCAGATCCAGAAACTGACATTTCGTTTTGTGATGACACAGATTCTGATGTTTCATTTGGTGAAAATGAGGAGTGTACGGTTAGCTTGACTGGTGTGCGTGAGGTTTTTGAAGGCCAGTGTGTGCTATGTGAATATGGAACAAAGAAGACGTGTTTACTATGTAGGGATTGTAAGGGGAGACATTGATGATGATGGTGATGTTGAGGTAGAGTTCTTGCGCAAGAGTGAGAAGGTTGCTGGTAAATTTGTTAAGCCTAAGGTAGAAGATGTCGCCAGTGTCTCAATTACATGTATTAAAGCCCAGCTTACTAGATCTACAATCACTGGAACCACTTCTAGGACCAAAGATGGCTATGTCTTCAAAGAAAGTCTTGCAGGCATAAATGTTCGATAAAACTTTATATTAGATTAATATATCATATTAAACTTTTTTACTGTCGCTTAAAATAATTTAAAAATAACTGCAAATATCCTTTTAATGATTATTTATTTCTTATAGCAATATGGATGAGTTGTTGCTGCTTCTTTTTAAAAAAGGTCCATTTCTCCCCACTATGGTCCATTGCTCCCCACGTGCTGGTCCATTTCACCCCAATGGTGGTCAATTTCTCCCCATGTTCATATACATTTTTGAAATGCATTTTGTAAAGAAACCTATAGAAATAGAATGCTAAATGTTTTCCCCTTTTAAAATAAATGAATGTACAGTACAACATTTTAGTCATGGTTATGTTTCGATAAAATCTGTTCCGGTGATGAGCAAAAATTGAAAACTACAAAATTGCTGGTCCATTTCTCCCCAGTCTCCCCTATGTGAGGAGTTTAACATATCAAGGGATGCTTCCTAAGGAAAATAACCTGATGATGAAACATTACTGATTATATTCATGTAAATGATTAATCTCTATACATATTTGTTTTCATCCTAGCTACTGTCATTGCATGGTCAGATCTCTTGTGGATTTCTGTCCACACGGCACACAAAATACAATCCCATAGTGGGAACCTAACTGTGGATATGTAGAATGTTGGGACCCTCACACTGTGTAGGCCTGAGTGCACGGAGGTCAGTCTTTCCCTCTCGTAGTGGACGTCGAGAACTGACAGAATTATCCGACGGCGCTCATGTCATTGTCAACATAACGACCTAACCATCAGACCAAGGCGCGGGCTAGACAGCACACAGCTTGCCAATCATACCCCACTAGACACATGTGCTGGCTCTTTCAGTAATAAATGCTCACACTAACGTTCCTAAAACAAAAGATATGATCTTCAGACGTATTTCTGGAAAAGTGTAAATAAGTCTTTATCATCTGGCAAAACCAGCCAGCAACATCAGCGTGTCGACATATCATAGAGGTATGGGAAACTTGCAGGTTAACAGCGGCACATTTGATCTTACCCAAACTCAAGTAAAAGGTCAGTAACAGACCCCACTTCACAAACTGAGGCGTGCTGGTTATGTGGTGCTGCTCCCATACTTGTATAGACCAGCCTATGAGTCATGTGGTGCTGCTCCCATACTTGTATAGACCAGCCTATGGTCATGTGGTGCTGCTCCCATACTTGTATAGACCAGCCTATTGGTTGTGTGATGCTGCTCCCATACTTGTATAGACCAGCCTATTGGTTATGTGATGCTGCTCCCATACTTGTATAGACCAGCCTATTGGTTGTGTGGTGCTGCTCCCATACTTGTATAGACCAGCCTATGGTCATGTGGTGCTGCTCCCATACTTGTATAGACCAGCCTATTGGTTGTGTGATGCTGCTCCCATACTTGTATAGATCAGCCTATTGGTTGTGTGATGCTGCTCCCATACTTGTATAGACCAGCCTATTGGTTGTGTGAAGCTGCTCCCATACTTGTATAGACCAGCCTATTGGTTGTGTGATGCTGCTCCCATACTTGTATAGACCAGCCTATTGGTTATGTGATGCTGCTCCCATACTTGTATAGACCAGCCTATTGGTTATGTGAAGCTGCTCCCATACTTGTATAGACCAGCCTATTGGTTGTGTGATGCTGCTCCCATACTTGTATAGACCAGCCTATTGGTTATGTGATGCTGCTCCCATACTTGTATAGACCAGCCTATGAGTTATGTGGTGCTGCTCCCATACTTGTATAGACCAGCCTATGGTCATGTGGTGCTGCTCCCATACTTGTATAGACCAGTCTATTGGTTATGTGGTGCTGCTCCCATACTTGTATAGACCAGCCTATTGGTTGTGTGAAGCTGCTCCCATACTTGTATAGACCAGCCTATTGGTTGTGTGATGCTGCTCCCATACTTGTATAGACCAGCCTATTGGTTATGTGATGCTGCTCCCATACTTGTATAGACCAGCCTATTGGTTATGTGATGCTGCTCCCATACTTGTATAGACCAGCCTATTGGTTATGTGAAGCTGCTCCCATACTTGTATAGACCAGCCTATTGGTTGTGTGAAGCTGCTCCCATACTTGTATAGACCAGCCTATTGGTTATGTGGTGCTGCTCCCATACTTGTATAGACCAGCCTATTGGTTGTGTGAAGCTGCTCCCATACTTGTATAGACCAGCCTATTGGTTGTGTGATGCTGCTCCCATACTTGTATAGACCAGCCTATTGGTTGTGTGATGCTGCTCCCATACTTGTATAGACCAGCCTATGAGTTATGTGGTGCTGCTCCCATACTTGTATAGACCAGCCTATGAGTTATGTGGTGCTGCTCCCATACTTGTATAGACCAGCCTATGAGTTATGTGGTGCTGCTCCCATACTTGTATAGACCAGCCTATTGGCTATGTGGTGCTGCTCCCATACTTGTATAGACCAGCCTATTGGTTGTGTGATGCTGCTCCCATACTTGTATAGACCAGCCTATTGGTTGTGTGATGCTGCTCCCATACTTGTATAGACCAGCTTATTGGCTATGTGGTGCTGCTCCCATACTTGTATAGACCAGTCTATTGGTTATGTGGTGCTGCTCCCATACTTGTATAGACCAGCCTATGAGTCATGTGGTGCTGCTCCCATACTTGTATAGACCAGCCTATGAGTTATGTGGTGCTGCTCCCATACTTGTATAGACCAGCCTATTGGCTATGTGGTGCTGCTCCCATACTTGTATAGACCAGCCTATGGTCATGTGGTGCTGCTCCCATACTTGTATAGACCAGCCTATTGGTTGTGTGGTGCTGCTCCCATACTTGTATAGACCAGCCTATTGGCTATGTGGTGCTGCTCCCATACTTGTATAGACCAGCCTATGGTCATGTGGTGCTGCTCCCATACTTGTATAGACCAGCCTATTGGTTGTGTGGTGCTGCTCCCATACTTGTATAGACCAGCCTATGAGTTATGTGGTGCTGCTCCCATACTTGTATAGACCAGCCTATTGGTTATATGGTGCTGCTCCCATACTTGTATAGACCAGCCTATGAGTTATGTGGTGCTGCTCCCATACTTGTATAGACCAGCCTATTGGTTATGTGGTGCTGCTCCCATACTTGTATAGACCAGCCTATTGGCTATGTGGTCTGCATTACGCAAGCCACCTTTATTTCCCTGGAAATGTCGTGGTCTCCATCTTAAGCTCGGTTAACTCGGGAGTCCAGGTCAGTGGCATATTATATATTGTTGGTAATATCTCTTTAAAGTCGCTTAAAAGTCGACTTCATTACACCAGGGATTTATCCCATATGGCTCGGTCTTTTTCCGCAGCGCGGAAAGCGTCGCACAAAGCACGAACTCCAGAGCTCCAGCGATTACTCAGGAGTCTCCGAAAAAATTCACTCATGAACCGAGGGACGCGGCCCGGAATCGAACCCACAACCTTCGGAGCCCGAGTGAAACGGCTTGACCACTTCGCCACGGAGACTCCCAAATATATCTTTAAGATATGCAATCCATTTTTCTCTGTCTACGCAGACTCTGAGGCCAACAGACGGAGTATTACATGCATGTTCGGATGGTCAGATTTGAGGGTATCAAGAATAGATGATCAAATCATTACATTTGCTGCTGTCTGTGTACGCTAACCATTTTGTAACATTACGGTTACTTTCTTTACTAGTGGCCCAGTCTCTGGACTCTTTTCTTATATAGCCGATTTCTCATGTTGTGATCTTCCTTTCTTGATCTTTTGCTGCGTCCATTTGTAACATTGTTAACGGACGGTGGTGTTTTCTTTCTTTTTTTTTTTTTTGGGGGGGGGGGGGGGGGGGGGGTCACATATCCTTTACAGGACATCGCTGTCAACATCGGCACTTTCAGCTGATTGTTGATTTCTTCTTGATTACGCTCAGTAGTTTGCCATTGCTTTCTGAGCGACCGGCTGACATTCCCCGTAAGTTACCGACACGGAGAGAACCGCTACCGATTCTCGCGCAACGTAACGTTACTCACGAGGGTATACGGGATTTCGGAGAAAGTCGTATAACACCTAGACCAGGGAGACCGGCTAACGGACGGTTACTATGACAATATTGTTGATCTGTTGTCCCCGGTGGAACGTTTGACTGTTACTGTAGTGAAGACACCTAATGCATTCTCATTCCTCGTGTGTGCTGTTTCCGTTCATTTAGCATATTATCTGTACAGTTTCCAATGACATATCAGGTGATAAACAGAGAGTTGTGCAGATAAATAGACAGATAGACGACAGCGAGAGAGAGAGAGAGAGAGAGAGAGAGAGAGAGAGAGAGAGAGAGAGAGAGAGAGAGAGAGAGAGAGAGAGATTTTTTAAAACATGTTGATGGATGGAGGATCCTAGATGGATGCATAGACAGATGGACAGTTAAGTAAGTAGGTACCTTGGCAGACAAACACACATACAGACAGAAAGGCTGGCAGACGGACAGTTATACAGATAGACAGACACAGACAGACAGACAGAGGGGTGGGTGGATGGATGGATTGACAGACAGACACATAGAGAGGGTGGATGGACGGACGGACAGACAGATAGAGAAAGAGGGGGTGGGTGGGTGGATGGACGGACGGACAGAGATAGAGTAAGAGGGGGTGGGTGGGTGGATGGACGGACGGACAGACAGACACAGAGAGAGGGATGGGTGAATGGATGGACGGACGAACAGACAAAAAGAGAGAGAGAGAGAGGGGGTGGGTGGATGGATATACGGACAGACAGAAAGGGGGAGGGTGGTTGAATAGATGGATGGACAGACAGACAGAGAGGGAGCGAGGGTGAGTGGGTGGATAGATGGATGTACGGATGGACGGACGATCAGACAGAGAGAAAAAGAGAGAGAGGTGGATGGGTGGGTGGATGGATAGCTAGCTAGCTAAACAGACAGAGAAACCGACGGGTGGATGGATGGACGGGCGGACAGACAGACAGACAGATAGGGCGACATAATGAACGAAGCACCTGCAGTACTGATAGAAGAAAGGAAAAAGAGAAGGTGAGAAGAAGACAGATAAATACACTGAGAGGAAGAAGTGTGATTTTAAACAGAGGCAAAATATGAATACTAAAAATACAAACGTTTGTCTTCAAGTAAGCATCACATTTACTGAGAACACACTTACGTCATTGTTTTATGTTTCAGAACTGAAAGAGAAGTTTGACAAAGCCCTTTCGAAGGTACCCCGCATACTGAAAGTGAAGCGCATCTTATTCACGGGATCTTTCGATGTCAGCCCATTCCTTGCTACGATGCCGGATGAGTTCGAATGTAATTTTGGCTCTATTCGTTCATACTTTATTCGTCCTGATATCTTCATACGTTTCATATTTATGTATAGAGATTTGAGATTCCAAACATGACTCTCATGTTTTATAGCACTTTAAAAGCAC
The DNA here is from genome assembly GCA_963921405.1 of Cepaea hortensis. Lineage (NCBI taxonomy): Eukaryota > Metazoa > Mollusca > Gastropoda > Stylommatophora > Helicidae > Cepaea > Cepaea hortensis. The sequence goes on from OY992883.1 coordinate 61,531,294, forward strand.
GTTTTCAGTTTCACGTGTCGAAGTAGATGAAGAGGAAAAATAACCACTATAAAAATAAAACCCTGAATTCATGACTTCTCAAACACAAGGACAGTGAAAATTTGCGATACCAGATTTGTCCAGCGTGCTCTTAGCCAAATGTAACATCCATGAGAACACATTACATGATGGTTGAGTCGCCTGGGAAAAAGCAGAACCAATCGCACAGTACGCATTCTTCTTCTTCTTCTTCAGCGTTCCGAGCCATTGAGGTTCTTTGCTGCAAATACAATCCGTCTCCATTCGTCTCTCTGGTGGACCTTCTCTTGCCAGTCGTTGATTCCAAGTGCTTGTAGGTCTGTACATGTATTATCTCTCCACCGCCTTCTTGGTCTACCTCGGGGTCTACGGTCATTTATTTCCTGAGTGTAAGCGAGTTTTGTTTCCCTATTATCTTCCATTCTTTCTATATGCCCCAGCATTGCTTGTAACTAATAAGGATTAACTGATCCTGTTTGCAGCAATTGTTATGCTTGCTTGCTTGCTTGCTTGTGTTCGTTGGCTTGAGCTCCAACGCGAAGTCCTGTATGTCGGATGAAGGCATCCTGTTGTCCAACATCAGTGTGATGTCATACAGGACCTGAGTTTTGTGTGAGTATCCGTTGTCCCATGTCTGGCTTATTGGTGTGCAGACTGGTGGTTCCTCGCCGTACAGGCAGACACTCTCCGACTTCGGAGGAATCGGCGATCCTATTGACTTTAGCCAGGACCCCGAAGGGACCTGTTGCCCAGGACGCTCGACGAGGACGCGTCAATAGGTCTTGGCCAGTATATAACCCGGCCCTGGTGCCTTGGAAACACCTCTGCGTCCCAGCAATTGTTATAAAATAATAGGTCAGCATCAACACCACTGTAACAAGTGATAGCTGCCGGAGTCTCAATGAGACAGTCATTGTTAAGACGGGTGATCGTCCGTGTCTCGATGTCAAGCACCCTTCTCCCCTCTCCAACATTGCTGTTGTCACAGATTACAGTTTACCCTTTCTCTATGTTCCCTTCTCCAACATTGCTGTTGTCATAGATGTTCTCTCCAACATTGCTGTTGTTATACATGTTCCAGTTCACTCATTCTCTGTGTTCTCTCCAACATTGCTGGTGTCTGTCATACATGTTCTCTCCAACATTGCTGTTGTCTGTCATACATGTTCTCTCCAACATCGCTGTTGTCTGTCATACATGTTCTCCCCAACATTGCTGTTGTTATACATGTTCCAGTTCACTCATTCTCTGTGTTCTCTCCAACATTGCTGTTGTCTGTCATACATGTTCTCTCCAACATCGCTGTTGTCTGTCATACATGTTCTCCCCAACATTGCTGTTGTCTGTCATACATGTTCTCTCCAACATCGCTGTTGTCTGTCATACATGTTCTCCCCAACATTGCTGTTGTCTGTCATACATGTTCTCTCCAACATCGCTGTTGTTATACATGTTCCAGTTCACTCATTCTCTGTGTTCTCTCCAACATTGCTGTTGTCTGTCATACATGTTCTCTCCAACATCGCTGTTGTCTGTCATACATGTTCTCTCCAACATTGCTGTTGTCTGTCATACATGTTCTCTCCAACATTGCCGTTGTCATACATGTTCTCTCCAACATTGCCGTTGTCATACATGTTCTCTCCAACATTGCCGTTGTCATACATGTTCTCTCCAACATTGCCGTTGTCATGCATGTTCTCTCCAACATTTCTGTTGTTATACATGTTCCAGTTCACTCATTCTCTGTGTTCTCTCCAACATTGCTGTTGTCTGTCATACATGTTCTCTCCAACATTGCTGTTGTTTGTCATACATGTTCTCTTCAACATTGCTGTTGTCTGTCATACATGTTCTCTCCAACATTGCCGTTGTCATACATGTTCTCTCCAACATTGCCATTGTCATACATGTTCCAGTTAACCCTTTCTCTCTGTTCTCTCCAACATTGCTATTGTCATACATGTTCTCTCCAACATTGCTGTTGTCATACATGTTCTCTCCAACACTGCTGTTGTTATACATGTTCCAGTTCACTCATTCTCTGTGTTCTCTCCAACATTGCTGTTGTCTGTCATACATGTTCTCTCCAACATTGCTGTTGTCTGTCATACATGTTCTCTCCAACATTGCTGTTGTTATACATGTTCCAGTTCACTCATTCTCTGTGTTCTCTCCAACATTGCTATTGTCATACATGTTCTCTCCAACATTGCTGTTGTCATACATGTTCTCTCCAACATTGCTGTTGTCTGTCATATATGTTCTCTCCAACATTGCTGTTGTCTGTCATACATGTTCTCTCCAACATTGCCGTTGTCTGTCATACATGTTCTCTCCAACATTGCCGTTGTCTGTCATACATGTTCTCTCCAACATTGCTGTTGTCATACATGTTCTCTCCAACATTGCCGTTGTCTGTCATACATGTTCTCTCCAACATTGCTGTTGTCTGTCATACATGTTCTCTCCAACATTGCTGTTGTCTGTCATACATGTTCTCTCCAACATTGCCGTTGTCATAAATGTTCTCTCCAACATTGCTGGTGCCATACATGTTCCAGTTAACCCTTTCTCTGTGTTCTCTCCAACATTGCTATTGTCATACATGTTCTCTCCAACATTGCCGTTGTCATACATGTTCCACTGTACCCTTTCTCTGTGTTCTCTCCAACATTGCTGTTGTCATATATGTTCCACTTTACCCTTTCTATGTGTTCTATCCAACATTGCTGTTGTTATACATGTTCAAGTTGACCCTTTCTCTGTGTTCTCTCCAACATTGATGTTGTCATACATGTTCCAATTGACCCTTTCTCTGTGTTCTCTCCAACTTGCAGTTGTCATACATGTTCTCTCCAACATTGCTGTTGTAAATAAAACATGTTCTCTCCAACATTGCTGTTGTCATACATGTTCTCTCCAACATTGCTGTTGTCATACATGTTTCAGTTCACTCCTTCTCTGTGTTCTCTCCAACATTGCTGTTGTCATACATGTTCTCTCCAACATTGCTGTAGTCATACATATTCCAGTTCACTCCTTCTCTGTGTTCTCTCCAACATTGCTGTTGTCATACATCTTCCAGGTGACCTCTTCTCTGTGTTCTCCTCTCCAACATTGCTGTTGTCATACATGTTCCAGTTTACCCTTTCTCTGTGTTCTCTCCAACATTGCTGTTGTCATACATGTTCTCCCCAACATTGCTGTTGTCATACATGTTCTCTCCAACATTGCTGTTGTCATACATGTTCTCTCCAACATTGCTGTTGTCATACATGTTCTCTACAACATTGCTGTTGTCATACATGTTCCAGTTCACTCATTCTGTGTTCTCTCCAACATTGCTGTTGTCTGTCATATATGTTCTCTCCAACATTGCTGTTGTCATTCATGTTCTCTCCAACATTGCTGTTGTCATACATGTTCTCTCCAACATTGCTGTTGTCATACATGATCCAGTTTACCCCTTCTCTGTGTGCCATTGTTTAAATATAATGCTAGACACAGTAAACGTTTAAATATATTACACATTCTGAAGCCTAGGATTGACTTATACAAAACAAGCTTAACGTACTCTGCAGCTCAGCTGTGGAACAATCTTCCACAAGAAATCAAAGAAATCACCAATCCCTATTCATATAATCGCAAACTATTCAAACGCTATCTCAGTACGGATTACCTTCCCCCTTAATAATAATAATAATAATAACAAAACCCTAGTATAACAGCCAGTCCCCTTTAGGTAGGCCAATATATTCCACATGGCTAATAACAAGTGTCAGACCATTATCTAATATTACTGTGTCATGTAGTTTTGATGTTCGAATTTTGCCCATGCCTTTATAATGCATATCTTTTATATTGTTGCTGTTCTCTGATAGCCTTGAATGATGTGTGAATGAAATAATGTATGAAAGAGAGTGATAGAAGGGCAGAATGTTAGACGGGCTTGCGTGCCCAATTCTTAACCCTTTGAAAATAAAGTTTGTTCGTTCGTTCTCTCCAAAATTGCTGTTGTCATACATGTTCTCTCCAACACTGCTGTTGTCATACATGATCCAGTTCACCCCTTCTCTGTGTTCTCTCCAAAATTGCTGTTGTCATACATGTTCTCTCCAACATTGCTGTTGTCATACATGTTCCAGTTGACCCCTTCTCTGTGTTCCCCTCTCCAAAATTGTTGTTGTCATACATGTTCTTTCCAAAATTGCTGTGGTCATACATTTCCAGTTGAATCCTTCTCTTGTGTTCCCCTCTCCAAAATTGCTGTGGTCATACATGTTCCAGTTGACCCCTTCTCTGTGTTCCCCTCTCCAAAATTGCTGTGGTCATACATGTTCCAGTTGACCCCTTCTCTGTGTTCCCCTCTCCAAAATTGCTGTGGTCATACATGTTCCAGTTGACCCCTTCTCTGTGTTCCCCTCTTCAAAATTGCTGTGGTCATACATGTTCCAGTTGACACCTTCTCTGTGTTCCCCTCTCCAAAATTGCTGTGGTCATACATGTTCCAGTTGACCCCTTCTCTGTGTTCCCCTCTCCAAAATTGCTGTGGTCATACATGTTCCAGTTGAATCCTTCGCTGTGTTCTCCTCTCCAACATTGCTGTTGTCATACATGTTCCAGTTCACCCCTTCTCAATATGTGTCCAAGGAATGTAAGAAGGATGCAGTTACACGTAAACAGTTCACATATTATAATTTCCTCCGTCATCACTCTCGTGATCTGCCCCTGGTATTATTCTAGAGCACTACATCTCTATAGTGGCCGGATCCATTGTGTATTGTTATATCCTGCTGCAGCCGGAACTTCTGTGATCTACTTCGCTTCATTGATGTACTATAGGGCTGTGACATATATAAGCCTCCGGTTCGCTGATGGCGAGGTATGGAGTTCATTCCCTACACTGGCATTTGTTGTTGATGTTAACTGCATAATCTTTACAGGACGTTACAGTCAACTCCAGCATTTTTGGTTGTTTGTGATTTCTTGGCAAGTTTATGTTCAGTAGTTTGCCATTGCTTTCTGAATGACCAGCACTCATACCATTGTATGAAAAACAGCATTTAAAAAAGTGTCTTCCCACATGCAACATGAAAGTTAATGGAACCTCCTGAAACATGTCAATATTTTTGAATACTTTAATAACATCAGATTCAAGATGTATTCAGGAAGTCAAGCATAGAATAGTCCAGGCAAAGTCAGCATGTCACAAAATGAGCCGATCCTGATGTATGGAAGTGGAACACAGACAATTAGCAGACAAGTCAGGACATATGTGCAACCTGCCGACATGTGGTTGTATAGAAGAATGATGAGAACTCCATGGATGGATAGAAACAACAATAACAACATCTTGAAAACAGTTAATTCACAAAGAGAACTGGTTACTCATATCAGAAGAGATAGTCCCCATTCTTTGGGCATTTTAGGTAAAGGGGAATGCTACAGTATGTCGTCACAATGGGAATGCTACAGTATGTCGTCACAATGGGAATGCTACAGTATGTCGTCACAATGGGAATGCTACAATATGTTGTCACAATGGGAATGCTACAGTATGTCGTCACAATGGGAATGCTACAGTATGTCGTCACAACGGGAATGCTACAGTATGTCATCACAACGGGAATGCTACTGTATGTCATCACAACGGGAATGCTACAGTATGTCGTCACAATGGGAATGCTACAGTATGTCATCACAACGGGAATGCTACAGTATGTCATCACAATGGGAATGCTACAGTATGTCGTCACAATGGGAATGCTACAGTATGTCGTCACAATGGGAATGCTACAGTATGTCATCACAACGGGAATGCTACAGTATGTCATCACAATGGGAATGCTACAGTATGTCATCACAACGGGAATGCTACTGTATGTCATCACAACGGGAATGCTACAGTATGTCATCACAATGGGAATGCTACAGTATGTCGTCACAATGGGAATGCTACAGTATGTCATCACAATGGGAATGCTACAGTATGTCTTCACAATGGGAATGCTACAGTATGTCATCACAACGGGAATGCTACAGTATGTCATCACAATGGGAATGCTACAGTATGTCTTCACAATGGGAATGCTACAGTATGTCATCACAACGGGAATGCTACAGTATGTCATCACAATGGGAATGCTACAGTATGTCGTCACAATGGGAATGCTACAGTATGTCATCACAACGGGAATGCTACAGTATGTCATCACAACGGGAATGCTACAGTATGTCATCACAACGGGAATGCTACAGTATGTCATCACAATGGGAATGCTACAGTATGTCTTCACAATGGGAATGCTACAGTATGTCGTCACAACGGGAATGCTACAGTATGTCGTCACAACGGAAATGCTACAGTATGTCATCACAATGGGAATGCTACAGTATGTCGTCACAATGGGAATGCTACATTATGTCGTCACAATGGGAATGCTACAGTATGTCGTCACAATGGGAACGCTACAGTATGTCGTCACAATGGAAATGCTACAGTATGTCATCACAACGGGAATGCTACAGTATGTCGTCACAATGGGAATGCTACAGTATGTCATCACAACGGGAATGCTACAGTATGTCATCACAATGTGAATGCTACAGTATGTCGTCACAATGGGAATGCTACAGTATGTCGTCACAATGGGAATGCTACAGTATGTCGTCACAATGAGAATGCTACAGTATGTCGTCACAACGGGAATGCTACAGTATGTCATCACAATGTGAATGCTACAGTATGTCGTCACAACGGGAATGCTACAGTATGTCATCACAACGGGAATGCTACAGTATGTCGTCACAATGGGAATGCTACAGTATGTCATCACAATGGGAATGCTACAGTATGTCATCACAATGGGAATGCTACAGTATGTCGTCACAATGGGAATGCTACAGTATGTCATCACAACGGGAATGCTACAGTATGTCGTCACAATGGGAATGCTACAGTATGTCATCACAATGGGAATGCTACAGTATGTCTTCACAATGGGAATGCTACAGTATGTCGTCACAACGGGAATGCTACAGTATGTCGTCACAACGGAAATGCTACAGTATGTCATCACAATGGGAATGCTACAGTATGTCGTCACAATGGGAATGCTACATTATGTCGTCACAATGGGAATGCTACAGTATGTCGTCACAATGGGAATGCTACAGTATGTCATCACAACGGGAATGCTACAGTATGTCGTCACAACGGGAATGCTACAGTATGTCGTCACAATGGAAATGCTACAGTATGTCGTCAGAACGGAAAAGGTGGAAGGGAGAAGAGGCAGAGGGAGACCGAGAGAGAAGATTCTGGGCAGTTGGACATCATGGCATGGAAGAACATCAGTATCAGAAAGTGTTGGCAGTACATGAGACAGAAGGCTGTGGACAGACATGATCACCAACACCATACGACTATAAGAGAGAAGGAATTGGCAGCCGCAGTTCTAGGGAATACAAAGCAAAAGTATTAAAATGAAAAAAGTATATTAAAAATACTTTAAAGATAGACAGAAGGCCTACAGATGTCAACAGGTGACTTAATTGTATGTTTGATGTTACAGGAACTGAATACAAACTCTTTTAAGTGCCCTGGCTATACATGTTACATCAACCCAACTGGGCAGGGAAGACATGGGCAGGCTCTGGTGGTCAAGGACGGTTTACAGCATTCAATACTGGATATGAGTGGGTGGGGTCAGGAGAGTAAAGAGGTGCAGGGAATGCGGATACAAATCGGCCGATACAGCTGGAACCTAATAAATGTATATGTAAGTGGGGAATCTTGCATAAGCAGAGAGAGAGTTGGGACTGGCTGAAAGATTCAGTGGACACTCCAGATACCAGGTATCTGATATGTGGTGACTTCAACGCCCGCGCCAAGGAATGGGACAGGTCGGGAGAGAACAGACAGGGTATTGCTCTTGCTGAGGCCTTGCTTGAGACGGATGTTGTCTGTCTAAATGACGGTACACCCACTAGGCTAGCAATGAGACCGGGGGACCCTGACACTGCCATCGAACTGGCACTTGTATCCCAAAAGGCGGCATAAGACATAAAATGGAGTGTCCTTAGGGACCATGGAAGCTACCACCTTCCCTGTTCTGTACTGATACCCAAGTCCAGCACTGTCAGGACTATAAGAACCCGCAGGGCATTCAGTTATGATTGTGACCACTCTTCGCTCATGTGGCGTCTTAGATCACAGGGAAGATCTAAACCAACAAGAAGAATCTTTACCCAACCACCATGGTGGACACCAGAGGTGGAGAATTCATGGAGGGAAAACAGGGCGGCCATAAGAAATTAGCAGAGGGTACGGAGAGCAACAAATTCAGTGGACACAGAATTGGTGGAGGCTGAAAGATATAATAAAGTAAAGGTGCAGGATTTTAAACTCCAGGCAGCAGAGGCAAAAAGGATGAAGTGGGAACAGTTTATCAATGAAGGCGGTGGGGATGTTACATTGGGAAAATTCTGGAGGCTGCACCGGCAGATGAAGAGACAGGCGATGCCTGGTACACATGGTACTGTTTATGATGATAACAACCGAACTATCACAACTGATCAGGACAAAGGAGAGGCTTTTCTTGCACGATTGTTAACACAGACGGATCAGCAAGATAGGACTGTTGGAGATATGGTCAGAGAAGCCTTGTCATGGGTCACAAGGAAGGAGGACTGTGAGATTAAGGTGGAGAATATTAGACAGGTATTGAAGTGGGCTAAGGACATAGCTACCTGGTCCCACTCCCAAAGCCAGGTAAGGATCACTCTAGATTTAATGGACACCGAATCATAACCCTGCAAAACACGTATAGCATAGTCCTCGAAAAGAAAGTAGCAGGCAGGCTCCAGCGACATTTGGAAAGTCGTAATCTGCTTCCCCAAGGACTCGGGAGTTACCAGCCCGGGAAAGACACCTGGGCCAATTCTGCAACTTTTGCATTTGATGTCTACGAGGGCTTCCAGGATAAACATGAGACAGTGGCGGTAGCTCTTGGCCTGGAGGATGCGTATAGCAGGGTCAGGTATGATCGGTTGATACACACACTGTTGGACATGGAAGTCTGCCCTTGCCTTGTTAGATGGGTTGCGGCAGTCCTTTATGAGCGTAAGGTTGCACTGCGCATGGGTTCCTGGACTTCTGACCCCTGTACTTTTACACCTGGGTTGCCGCAGGGATCTGCCTTGTCCCCAGTACTCTTTAATGTCTACACCAGCAAAATCGCAGCTATTGAGACACCAGGTGTGGGTAGAATCTTGACATTTGCAGATGATGTGCTGGTGTACAGACAGGGCAGAGATCGGAAGGCTTACAGGTGGCAGTAAACAGGGTGGCAGAGTGGTGCAGGGACGCAGGGGCCGTTATAAACCCAGACAAGGCATCGGTTGTGTGGTACTCCCTGGATAACCGGATCGTCAAGGCAGATGTTCCAGGTATTATGTTGAATGGATGTCCTCTTAGGCGAGAGAGTAAATTGAAGTACTTGGGTATCACCTTTGACAGGTGTTTGTCTTTTAAGGATCATGTGGAGGCTTTGGTGGTGAAGGCTGGTAGGGGACTTAATGCATCGAGGGCGATGGCAGCAACAGGGGTAGATCATAGGATGCTGTACAGGTTCTTTCAACAGTTAATAATTTCAGTCACTGAGTATGGTTTGGGGCTGCTGAAATGAGGCATATCCTGGCGCTACCAACAATGACGGATAGGCATAGGGTCCTTCAGGCCAAATGGTACCTGAGAGTTGCTGCAGACAGGGATCACCCCCGGCATGAAGCCATGGATAAGGTTAAGGGTCATAGAGTAAGACGAGGCAGGTCCTGGATGGTACAGGCGGAAATATCTATACGCCAGGTGTGTGATCTGGAGACATCAGTCGTGAAATAGAGTGGGTGAAGTTCCGGAAGACATGATGGACTGGCACAATGTAATAGTAACACTTGGTCGTGAGTGCAGCGGGCCACATTGAGTTTGAAGTGCAATAACTGATCCAGAGTAACACACATCAAGGTGACATAGTTATCTACACCGATGGGTCAGTTGTGAGAAACAGACGTAGTGGTTGGGGTTTTATTGCAAAGTCTAATGGACGAGTCTTGAAAAAGGAGAGTCTGGCATATGAGACTACGACCTCCAGCATGAGAATGGAGGTGGAAGCAGTAGCAGCGGCATTTCGTTAGTTAGAGGAGACTACTGTAACACACATTGTATTCATTACGGATTCAAAGAGTATGCTTAGTAAGGTGGAGAAAGGAGTGGTTTGTGTGGAATGGCTATCGACGCTTCAGAGGTCACAGATTGTGAGAATTGTATGGATATTTTGTCCTGACCATGTGGGGGTGCGGGAATGAACAGGTTGATATGCTAGCAGAGAATGCACCTCTTGCTGGTAGATTGCCTGTGGAGAAGGGGGAGGTGGTCATGAGAATGTGGGACTTTGTGGAGAAGGCGGGGGAACAGATTGAGAACCCATATATGGAAAGAATGAGATTGCAGGGGATCGGTAGGGGTTCTGGAAGAATCTCAAAACTGAGAGGGAAGACCAGGAGAACTTTAAATCAGATAGCGGTGGGAATGATTATTAGTATGACTCTTCACTGGCTATTGAACGAGGGAACGGAGCACATATGGGAATGTCCTGAGTGCAGTGATGTCAGTTCTTAACTCAACTGAACTGGCACCATTACTCAAGCATCCACACATCAGTAGAGACGTCAAGTGATTATTCACATATTTCTACCAATACTCTGCTACCGGTGTTAACCATCGAAGCTGTCATTGAGACTTGCTACATCTAACTTGAAATGCTGCAGAAAAAGCTACTGACTTCATTAAAGGGCCAGAATTAGAAATTATACCTAGAAGCACCAGGGGTTGGAAGGATTCTAACATTTGCAGATGATATTCTTGCATATAGGCAGGGGAGAAATAGGGATCAAACAGCCCAGGAGCTACAGGTGACAGTAGACAAAGTGATTGACTGGTGCACTGAAATGGGTGCTGTCATCAACCCGGAAAAGGCGGCTGTGTTGTGGTGCTCTCTGGACAACAGGATTGTGAGAGCTGATGTCTCAAGCCTCACGATAGATGGTAGAAGCGTCAACAGAGAGAACAAACTGAAGTATCTGGGAATCACATTTGACAGGAGTCTGTCCTTCAAGGACCATGTGGAGACGTTGTGACAAGATCTCAAAAGGGACTCAATGCACTTAAAACTATGGCTGCAATGGACACAGAGCAGAGAATGCTTTTCACACTATACCAGCACTTGATCCTCTCAGTGACTGATTATGGACTAGGACTACTCACTGTCTCAAAGAGTCAGCTGGTGAAATTAGAACGCATACAGAATGAAGCTACGTGGGTCATTCTGGGATGCACCAGAGACACTCCAGTAGTGTGTATGCGTTACATCCTTGGTCTGCCTACTGTTGCTGGTAGGCACAAGGTGATGCAAGAGAAGGCATACCTCAGAGTAGCTGCAGACACAGATCACCCGTTACATGAGGCGCTGGACGTAGCTAAGGGTCAGAGACTGATAAGAGGGAAATCATGGATGGCTCAGGCGGAGGATACGATCAGACAGGTGTGCCCTTTGGAGAATATCAGGCGAGGAGAGGAGTGGGTCAGAGTGCCAGCCGAGCAGTCAGACTTGTGCAGAGTTATAATCACATTGAGCCGAGAGTGCAGGGAGTGGCCAGCAGGGGCCACGGAAGTTGAAATTCAGCAACTAATTCAGGAAAATTCTCGCCCGGGGGATGTGATTATCTACACGGATGGGTCGGTATTGAGAGGTAGGAGAAGTGCCTGGGGGTTCTTGGCAAAAACTAATGGCCGGCGTTTGGTGCATGAGAGCCTTGCGTATGATGACACTACATCTAGCTTAAGAATGGAGGTGGGGGAGGTCAGTGCAGCTTTCCGCTGGATAGAAAACACGATGCATACACACATTGTGATTGTAACTGACTCAGAAAGCTTGCTGAGAAGGGTGAGAACAGGCAAGCTTCGTGCAGAGTGGCTTGCTTCGCTTCGGAGGTCACGGGTAGCAAGCATCACCTGGATCTTTTCTCCTGGGCATGCCGGTGTGCTGGGGAATGAACAGGGGGACAGATTGGCTGGCTCTGCAAAACTTGGTGGAGTATTGATGCATGACAAGGCAGACGTGGTTGCGGCCTTGTGGGAGCACGTGTACACCTCGGAGGAGCAAATGGATCACCATAGTCTGGTAAGAATGAGACAGCGAGGTGTGACGAGGGGATCTGGCCGACGCTCGACGCTCAGAGGAAAGGCGAGACGAACATATAATCAGATTGCTACTGGAACTATTAGTGTTGGAACTCTTCGCTGGCTGCTGAGGATGGGGACGGAGGGCTTATGGGAATGTCCTGAATGCTGTGATGTCTGTTCCTAAATCAATCAATTATAAATTATATTAGAAATATAGGTACTTCAACATGCATGGGATAGAGAGAGAGAGAGAGAGAGAGAGAGACAAGCAATAAAATGGTTCAGACATCTTGTGAGAATGAGGTGCAACCACTGTCACTCTGTGCTTATCACCACCACTCTCTGCTTACCACCATCTAGCTCTCAGTACAGAGCTGGAAAAAAGAGTCACATGGACACGATACTCGTACAATCAAGCATACACTACACAGACTAAACAAGTCCGGAAAGGGGACCAAGAATCACATGGAAATGGTGCAATCAAGCGTATGCCATACAAATTATACACAGTCCGGGAAGAGGACCAAGAATCACATGGAAATTATACAATCAAGCGTATGCCACACAAACTAAACTGAGTCTAGGCAACCCATTTAACTCCAGATTAAAAACTAACTTTTATAAAATGTAATGACAAAAGTGGACAAGCTATCGTCTGTTTGAAGATAAGTAATAGATACAATGATTGAAGAACTAGACATCTTTTAAAATATGTATACAAATATACAATCTTGCTTATGTTCTCAGTTATGCTGCTGGGTACAGGATCTCTTGTGATGGTGGAGATTGTAGACGTGCACCCACATCCATTCAGATATGGGGCCATCGTCAGGGTAAATATTTACACCTGTTATTGTTTGTTGTTTTTGGCGTGACTGATGCTTGTTGGTGTTGCAAATGGTAGATAAATATCATGTTAGAGTTGATTATCTATTATGTAAGTGATGAGTTCATGTTAAATGAATGCCCTGACATTACGCAGCTGCGTTAAATGTTCAGATCACTTAGTTACACTTTACACTAAAGCATCTACTGTTGAATTCTAAATTTGATCACCATCATTAATTATTAAACTATATCTAATTAATTACAAATAGTTAATTATTAGATTATCAATAGTTACACTCTCCATCCATCCATCATGTGCCATGCCGGTAAGCGTGGGCGGTCATGTTCTGCCATCTCACTCGATCACCAGAGTCGTGGATCAGCTCCGTGTTTCTGTCTCGACCATGCCACAAGGCCAAGCCATCCATGTACTTGCTTCTAGGTCTTCCCCTTGGTCTGTTCCCCTCGATCTTACCAGTTGTCACCAAATTCTCCAATCCATTTCTTCTCATAACATGCCCAAAAAATTTTGACTGTCTACGTCTAATTTCTCTAATCAATTTACGATCTTCATTTGTTTCTTGAAGGACTTGTTCATTGGTCTTTCTGGCTGTCCATGGTATTCTTTGCATTTTCCTCAGAAACCACATCTCTACAGCCATCAGATGTTTTTCAGCCTGACTGTTCATTGTCCACGCTTCACATCCATACAAAAGTACAGGTTCAATGTAGCATCTCAACACTCTTTTTCGAGTTTCAATTGACATCTTTTTATTGGTCAATATGTTTTTCATCTTGCTAAAGGCTACTTTTGCCATGGCGATTCTTGTTCTAATCTCTTCAAGGCATCTCCCATCAGATGTTATTACTGTTCCGAGATAATTGTACCTGCTCACTTGTTGAAGAATATTCCCATTTACTTGTATATTACATTGTGGTATTTCGTCCTTCCTAGTGACGACCATAATCTGTGTCTTTTTACAATTTAATTCTAACCCTAGTTGTTCACTGTGTGTAACAATCGCATCTACTAAATTTTGCAGGTCCTGTTCATTGTCTGCACTGTATCATCTGCATATCTAATGTTATTGATGCATCGTCCCCCAATGTTGATTCCTTCCATATCTTCAATATTTCTGAAAATACTTTCACTGTACAGGGAAAACAGATCTGGAGACATTACACATCCCTGTCTCACACCCCTTTTAATAGGCTGATATTGGCTTACTTCATTATCAACTCTTATGGCAGCTTGTTGTTTCCAATATATGTTTTTTACAAGTCTAAGATCTTTTCCATCAATTTGTAGATCTTCAAGCATCCTTATCATGTTGACATGTCTCACTTTATCAAAAGCCTTTGTGTAGTCAATAAAGCAAAGGTGTAGATCTTTGTTTACTTCTATAGAACGTTCGATTATGTTTCTCAGTATATACACAGCATTTACTGTACCCTTGCCTTCCACAAACCCACATTGTTCTTCCCCTATTTCAGGTTGTATTTTCTTCCTCACTCTTTGCATGATAATTCTTAGCAAAATCTTCGTGATGTGACTCATTATACTAATTGTTCGATGTTGATCACATTCCAAGGCTCCTGATTTCTTTGGGATTGCAATAAATACAGAATTACATAACTCCTGAGGTATATTTCCAGTATCATATATTGTATTAAGCAGACAGGTAACTTTATCTATTCCATATTCTTCTAAAGCATTAATCATTTCTGTTGTGACGCTGTCTGAACCGGGGGTCTTGCCAGATTTCATATGGTTAAGAGCATTCTGAACCTCCATCTTCAAAATTGCTGGTCCTTCATTATTATTTTGAACATCATACTGTTCGTCTCTGTTATCGTCATACAGGTTTTTCACGTAATCTGACCATTCATGTAATATCTGATCTTTTTCTATTATGACTCTTCCATCTTTTGTCTTTAGGCAGCCTGCTGATGTACGTGTTCTTTGATTAGTAAGCTCCTGAATTCTTTTGTGCATTAGTTTCGCATTGTTACTGTTGTGTTGTTTTTCAATTTCTCTGCAATTTTTCTCAAGCCATGTTTCTTTTGCCTCCTTACATAAGGTTCTCACTTTTCTGTGAATTTCTTCATATTTGGCAGGATTATTTTTGTTCTGTCTTCTTGTTTCCATTAGTTGTAAAATTTCTTCAGTCATCCATGTCTTACGGCCCACTTTCTTTACTTTTGGAATAGTTTTTTCTGCTGCGCAACTGATTGAATTCTTCATCGTTTCCCATTGATCATCTACATCTTGAAACAGGATCTCTAGATCAGACAATATATCAAATTTGTTCTTTACTTCTATGTTAAAATTATCTTGTATTTCTTTGTCAGTTTTCAATTTGCACAAGTCATATTTAGGGTTTCCTGCTGTATACTTGACTTTCTTTAACTTTACCCTCAATGTGCCTGTAATTAATCTGTGATCACTGTAACAGTCTGCATTTGGAACTGTTTTTACGACTGTTAACGCATTTCGAAACCTTTTGCTAATCAGGATGTAATCTATCTGGTTTTTAATCCTGCTGTCTGGACTCCTCCATGTCCATAATCTTCTTGGATGCTGTTTAAACCAGGTGTTTCCTACAACCATTTCTTGTTCTTTTGCCCATTCTACAAGTCTGTATCCTCTTTCATTTCTCTCTCCCAAACCATGGTTGCCTACACTGCATCCATCGCCTTGCTGTCCTATTTTTGCGTTGAAATCACCCATTATGATATTTATTTCTGATTTTTTGCAGTTCTTCAAAGCAGACTCCACGTCATTATAAAATTCCTCTATGCTTTCTTCACTGCTTTCACTTGTTGGGGCATATACTTGAATGACATTTATTTTAAAAGGTCTTCCGTTTAATTTTACTAATAGGACTCTGTCTGACACAGCATGATATCCTTTGACAGAATTTGATGTTTGCTTATCTAATATAATGGCTACACCTCTCTGCTGTTCTTCTCCCCCAGAGTAAATAATCTTACAATCCTCTCCTGTCCTTATCCCTGCTCCTTTCCATCTCGTTTCCGATACTCCTATCTTTTTTGATGTTTTCTAATTTTCCATCTGCATTCATTGTTCTAACGTTCCAAGTTCCTACTTTCAATGATATTAATCTGTTGCACCTAGTAGCCTATTGACGGTCTGGAGTCACCTGGTGCGCATGACTATCCCTACCGGGCGAGGCTGCTCCTATGGAGCACCCATTTACGCCGTTTCTCTGATTATCGATGATTTCACACAACATGATTTTCTTGGCATCTGTAAAGAAGGTAGTTTGCCATTGCTTTCCTTCCTAGCAGTGACCATACTGGTCAGTGACCGTAGCCATTGTCTTCTCAAAATAGAGATCCTCTGCCTACCGTCGTGAAGGTGGAGACCATAACCTACAACTATCTGTTGGCTACTCTCCATCTTCATCCACCACCTGCACACATGGCTTCACGTAACCCTGATCGGGGGGCTAAACGGGTACTCCACCTTGCCCAAGGGTGTCCTGTAGGCTAGCGGAGGGAAGGAGGCGCCTTACTTCTCCTTTGAGAGGGGATACCCCTACCCCGCTACCAAACCACTCTACATATGATTAAAAAGTTATCTGCAATAGCTCATCAATAGTTAAACTCTACATCTGATTAAATATAGTTGACTGTAATTCATCATCAATATCTAAACTCTACAACTGATCGCAAATAACCAACAGTATTAGATTACCAATAGTTAAAATTCAACATTTGATCACAATAATGAACCATAGTAGATCATCAATAGTCAAACATCACACAACACCAACAATACAATAAAATTAAAAACTATACATTAGGTCATTTATTAATACAATATACACCCCTTAGTTCAACTGATCACAAACAGTTAAATTCAACATTATATCAATAACCAAATTAAACTTTAGAATCCAAGATTAAGACATACACATTTTCATCTTTATCATCATAAATGACTATGATTTTTCTTTTTTCTACATATGACCAGGACCTAATGGGCCAGGCTACACAAGTCCTGTTTTACACAGACACCCCATTTTACAGTCACATGACATCGGGCATGTTTGGTCTCGGTTTGCCTATTCCTTTGTCTTTGTGCATCCAACCAGGAAACTTCATCTTACTCCTGGATGCTCACTGGCACCACTTCATGGATGGCACTCGAGGCATCCGTGTGGATGACTTGAATGAGGTCTGTTTTATTTTCATGGACAAATAAATGTGAACACATGTTGAACAAATTATTTGAACTTCATTTAATGACTCACTCGATACAAAGACAGAACAATACTGAAAACACCATCAATACCAAGCTACCACAATACTGACCGCATCATCAATACCAAGCCAGAACAATACTGACTGCATCATCAATACCAAGCCAGAACAATACTGACTGCATCATCAATACAAAGCCAGAACAATACTGACCGCATCATCTATACCAAGCCAGAACAACACTGACCACATCATCAATACCAAGCCAGTGACACTGACCACATCATCAATACCAAGCCAGAACAATACTGACCACATCATCAATATCAAGCCAGAACAATACTGACCACATCATCAATACCAAGCCAGTGACACTGACCACATCATCAATACCAAGCCAGTGACACTGACCGCATCATCAATACCAAACCAGAACAATACTGACCGCATCATCAATACCAAGCCAGTGACACTGACCACATCATCAATACCAAACCAGAACAATACTGACCGCATCATCAATACCAAGCCAGTGACACTGACCGCATCATCAATACCAAACCAGAACAATACTGACCACATCATCAATACCAAGCCAGAACAATACTGACCACATCATCAATACCAAGCCAGTGACACTGACCACATCATCAATACCAAGCCAGAACAATACTGACCACATCATCAATACCAAGCCACAATACTGACCACATCATCAATACCAAGCCAGAACAATACTGACCACATCATCAATACCAAGCCAGAACAATACTGACCATAACATCAATACCAAGCCACAATACTGACCACATCATCAATACCAAGCCACAATACTGACCACATCATCAATACCAAGCCACAATACTGACCGCATCATCAATACCAAGCCACAATACTGACCACATCATCAATACCAAGCCACAATACTGACCACATCATCAATACCAAGCCACAATACTGACCACATCATCAATACCAAGCCACAATACTGACCAGTTCATCAATACCAAGCCAGAACAATACTGACCACATCACCAATACCAAGCCAGAACAATACTGACCACATCATCAATACCAAGCCAGAACAATACTGACCACATCATCAATACCAAGCCAGTGACACTGACCACATCATCAATACCAAGCCAGTGACACTGACCACATCATCAATACCAAGCCACAATACTGACATCATCAATACCAAGCCACAATACTGACCAGTTCATCAATACCAAGCCAGAACAATACTGACCACATCATCAATACCAAGCCAGAACAATACTGACCACATCATCAATACCAAGCCAGAACAATACTGACCACATCATCAATACCAAGACAGAACAATACTGACCACATCATCAATACCAAGCCAGAACAATACTGACCACATCATCAATACCAAGCCAGAACAATACTGACCACATCATCAATACCAAGCCAGAACAATACTGACCACATCATCAATACCAAGCCAGTGACACTGACCACATCATCAGTACCAACCAGCGACACTGACCACATCATCAATACCAAGCCAGAACAATACTGACCACATCATCAATACCAAGCCAGAACAATACTGACCACATCATCAATACCAAGCCAGTGACACTGACCACATCATCAGTACCAACCAGCGACACTGACCACATCATCAATACCAAGCCAGAACAATACTGGTCATATCACCGATTAAGTGCCATGGGTTACTTAAATATCGGCATTGTTTAATCTTCCTCAAATGCAATCGACATGAGGTCCTTTATCTATTATACCAATTTATTTTACACCAAACATCGAATGATTGGTTATACATTCTGCCAGGCTGTATCCTCACCATATCTTGACATTTTCAGCTCATTTATATCTTTGACATCATCCATCATCTAGCTCTATTGCCTTTAAGTCCCCCTAAATTATGACTATCTGTAGACTATGTCTTTTTATGTGTCTAGCAATAATAATCTCTGCATAATTTTAGTTTTCAACTATGTCCTTTACATGTTGAAGTGGTCTATGGCATCCTTACTTGTCTTTCTTTCCATCCAAGAAACTCGTCCCAGTCTTCTGAAGATCCACATTTAAAAGCTTCAAATTTATTCTATGTATACATCATAAACTTTTCAAGTTTGCATATCTAGAATTAATTTTCACTTCAGATAGGGGAATGGATAGAGAAATCAACACATGTTGTGCAAAGGTAAATCAGGTCCTGGCACAATTAATGTCACTTCTATCGCATAGAATACTAAAGCAAATCTGATAAGAACTATTGTTTGGCCGACATTGTGTTACCAGTGTCAAGATTGGACGCTGACTGCAACTAGCGAGTGCACAATAATAACAGAGGCTAGATGCCTTAGAAGAGCTGTGAGAATAACCGTGAGAGACAGAATTAGCAATGAGGACATTAATAAACGTCTTATGTCTGAAACTATTCATCCACTTCATTCAAGAACAACAGATTATAGGATTTGGCTGCCTTACAAGATGATTGATTCCATCTGCAACAAAGAACCACATTCAAGAAATATGATGGACACACAGCAAGGGGATGATCACATAAAAGATGGAGTGATGATATAAGATACAACCTTAGGAATTGAAAACCAATTTACAAAGAGCATTAGAAAGAGCACATTCCTCCGAAGTCGGAGAGTGTCTGCCTGTACGGCGAGGAACCACCAGTCTGCACACCAATAAGCCAGACATGGGACAACGGATACTCACGCAAAACTCAGGTCCTGTATGACATCACACTGATGTTGGACAACAGGATGCCTTCATCCGACATACAGGACTTCGCGTTGGAGCTCAAGCCAATGAACACAAGCAAGCAAGCAAGCAAAGAGCACATAAAAAATCATTATATCTCCCCCAACACTTCACTGAGGTAAATGGAGGAAGAGAAGAAGAAGACCACATACTTTTCCAGTACAATTAACAAAAGAAAGTCTTCTGGTTATAAATGAGTATATAAATAATATATGATGATTTCTTTGGTATAAATGAGTTTGTGTTCTGCTCTTGCAGATGGCCAGTATATGATTACATGTTTGCTAAAGTATGTTTGTAAAGTTTGCATGGAAATGAGATATGGATTAAAATATTGTTCCATATTTATGTTTGAATGTAACACAACAATGCAATATTGATATGTGTATAACACATGAGAGCAGAATGTGACATACATACAAACAATACCTGAGAAGAGAATTCAAACATGCTAATATCTGTAATATATATGAGAAGAGAATGTTATATGTATAGCAATAACAAATGAGAGTAGAATGTTAAAACATCAGTGTTGACAAACACAAGTGTAATTGACAGATGATGAAACTGCAATGTTAACACAAGTATTCCAGTAACATGTCAAAGTAGAATGTTAGCACACAACAGTAACATTTAGGAAACAGAAAACAAGAATAACAATATTATAATCCTGAATAGAGGTACGCTGAAAGGGCATAACATGTTATTAGTGAGTCAAAGGTTACATACTAAATACTTGCTGGAAAGTGATCTCGTCCATGTGCTAGTGGGGCACCTAAGGGAAGCCAAAGTAAAGTCACACTGTAGCCTATCATGCATGACATAAGAGGCGACCAAGAAGGGTAGGACTTGGGGCTTGGATGCACCAGCGCAGAGAAAACTTCCGCTGAAAAATTCACCCAAGCATGAAGATAAAGAAAAACTCCACCAACAAAGTGGAAAGGATATTTATCTCCTAGAAGAAGTATGTAGCAATTTCAGAGAAAGATGCAAGAGGGCGGGATTGCTGACATGCTTCCTATCACTTTGGAAAATATCCAGAATGTTAGAACTGAGTATGAATGGGGAAAACTGCTTGGGGGGGGGGGGGGGGGGGGGCTGTTGTGAAATGGTCACGCCACCTGCCCCATGCTATGAAGTTTGTGGGTTCATTTTCAGACACTGTTGTTCAGCTTATAAGTGCAATTTTTTCAGATACCTCTGGAGGTCGTCATTAGAGTTTCAGAAAAGTTCATGCTATGAGTAACACTTGAAGTTGAGCCTCATACTTTTAACACCTTGTTGTTTAGCTTTTGAAGAACTACTGGACGTTGCAGTCAACACCAGAATTTTACTGCCGTTGTTGATGTCTTGGCAAGTTTTACGTTTAGTAGGTTGCCATTGCTTTCTGAACAACCGGCTCCCATACCAACATATTAAAACCAGCGCGACACGGTCTGCTGTCAAATCAGTCACCGCTGTGTTTCGAACGCGGGTAAGTGGCATTACGAATCGTGTCCGAATTACATCGCCACGGAGACCAGTGAATTTCATATTACCATTAGTTTAAAAAAAAATGAATTAGAATTTCTAGAATCTATAATAAAAGAACTCAAGTAGTTATAATTCTAGTTATATTTCTAATGATGAATTAGCTTTAAGTCCGTATAATACTCACAATACATGAATTTGGAATTTCAGTTAATATTTTCATTAAATGTGGATGTGATTTTTTAAAAGTTTTATAATTTTCTTTCAACTATGAATTTGAGTTTCAAATTCCTATGTTCTAAAAAAATTATTTTGATTTCTAGATTCTATAATTTTTATTTAAAAGCATCAGTTTTTATTACTAATTTCTATAATTTTCTTGAAAACATAAATTGAAATTTCATGTTATCTATAGTATAGTTTTATTAAAATATGAAAGTTGGTTTCATGTTTGTGTAAATGTGTTATTACATGCACTGAAACATTATAAAAATTTAAGAACCCAATCACTTTGTAAGATCTAGGTAAAATGTATTATTAGTGGAACTATCATGAATAAAAACAAGAAAACCAACTGTGTTGTACTGTTGCACCTGTGACAATCTATGTGTACAAACCTCTGGTGGTTTCTATGCTCATGTATCGGTATGACAGTTGGATCATTACTGCAAACCTGCAGAGACCCACTCTTTCAAATCCCAATATTTCAGTAAGCTACTACATATTTTGCACATAGAGTAAAGGTCATTAAGTTAGTTAATAGTTGCATATCCTTTACAGGATGTCGCAGTAAACCCCAGCTGTTTGGCTGTGTGATTTCTTGGCAATTTTACGTTCAGTAGTTTGCCAGTGCTTTCTGAAATTTTATTAAACAACAATTAAATACATGTGAAGGGTACTAAGAACTACTTGTCACTAGTGAAATGTGGGTGGTTTGGCCATGCTTTTAGATTTTAAGAACTGACATCATAGCCTTTAGGCAAACTTAGGTATGCTCCATTTCCTTCAGCAAATGCCATCAGGTGCGCATTGGTCATTGCAGTAACACACAACATAGACCCATCCCCTCATATGATCCTCCTTGCTGAAATCACACTTAAATGTAATCTCATGTATCTTTAAATAAGTTATTCTCTCTGTTATTATGTCTTCAGACGTTCATTCTAGCAGACGTTCATAGTCATAGGCCGTACTGGGTATGGTTGAAGGCATGAGATGCAGTAGCAAACAACAGAATCTCTAGCCTGATAATATTAAAGAATGGGTAGGCTGTGAAACTGTCACGCTTGCATGTTTGCTGAAGATATGAAGCAGTGAAATGCCTGTACACAGATGCCTTCATTGTAGCACCCAAATGAAGTTAGAAGATACAAAAATATACGAGTGGTTTACAAATCTGGTTTTCAGAGTGGAAATTTGCTGAAACATCAAATAATTTTGTAATTGATACCAACTAACTGAAAAAGGAGCAACTTCTTGAAATAACGTTTTAATAATTCATAAAACTATATGATATGATCATTAGATGACCAAAAGCAACAAAGAATCAAAAACTATTTGCATTCAATGAGAGGCAAGAGTTATTTCTGTTGAGATCACATACAAGGGCAGAACTTCATGAAAATGTATTGTTCTTCAAAATTGCTAAACTTTTCAAAAATTATCACAGATGCCTTTTTTATGTGTGTATGCCTTCGCTCGCTTTGAACTCAAGCAGTCTATGCACCTGTTAATACTTGTTGTGCACTAGACTGATTTTTGGATGTGGGTTAGCTTTCCCTATTATCAGTATCCCTCGCCATCAGAAGTACTTGTAATTTATGTCACCAAGTCAAGAACGAGAAGTCAACATTTTAATTCACATGACCAGTGTAGGGTTACCTTTAGTGCTTTTTCAAGTCATTTAGTGCCAAAATATTGCATTTAGCATCGCCACGTGAATTTGGTGCTTTCCGATTTTTTTTTTGGGGTGCTTTTTTTGGGGTGGGTAAAAATTACTTTAAAAATCATTTTGGGAACACTGAAAAACCGAACTGGAACTGAAGCGAGGGAGTAAAACAGTCTTAGTGCATTACCGCGCAATATTCAAGTAATTTAACTCCCTTTAATACGATTTAGTTGAAGTGAGTGACTGCAACGCGCAGGCAATATGCTGTGCGCTAAAAGATTGTTTAAACAAGAATGGACTCGAGTTGCAAAGACTAGCTGCACTCTGCATGTTATGACAGGTGTAAACAATGGAGTATATACAAAATTAAAATCTGAAGTTCCTCATCTGGTACTAGTTACGTGTGTATGTCATTCCCTTCAGCTGGCAGCATCACAGGCTGCAGCTGCTTGTCTGCCCAGGAACATAGAGTTCATGATTAGAGAAACATATAACTGGTTTTCTAACTCAAGTCTTTGTCAAGCAAAGTACAGGGAGCTTTTTGCTTCAATAAATGATGGACAACATCCACTGAAGGTTGTTCAATTAAGCCAGACACGATGGATGTCCATTCAATATGCCATTGTCAGAATATTGCATCAGTGGGTCAAGCTCAGAACTCATTTTGATACAGCAAGACTCAACGAGTGCTGTTATACAGCAGAACTTCTAAATTCTATGTTTAGCGACATGAAAAAATATATATATCTCATATTTCTCAAGCATATTCTCGGAGAAGTTCAAAGTGTGAATAAGAAATTTGAAGCAGATATACATGATCCAACAAAACTACTCAGCGATCTTGTCCAACTTACTGATTCTATCAGTTCAAAGATTGCTATTCCTGGGGAAAAATAACAGAAAGTGATGCTATTCAAGATTATTTAGATCCTAATCCCAATCTGCCGGTCTCTCTGGCTGTGGGGTTACAACACTTTCTCTCTGTAATCCCGTTTATCACGCAGAGTCTCGCAGCGGAGCGAGAACTGAGGTGGTTCGACCCCCGCTCGTGACTTGCGGATACTGAGCCGGCCGCTCAGAAAGCAATGGCAAACTACTGAGCGTAATCTTGCCAAGAGATCAACAGACAGCTGAAAGATGCTGCTGTTGACAGCTAAGTCCTGTAAAAGGGTACGCAAAACAATCCCAATCTAGGTTATGAGTTTGAGAAAGAAATAGCAGGTTACCAGTTTCCTGATTAGAAAGAAATTCGTGGAAGGTGCATCTAGTTTTTAATAGAGCAGTTGACACAGTTTCGTTTACATTTGCCCAATAACGTTCGAGTGTTGCAGTCCATGTCATGTCTTAGTGGAAGTGAATGTCTACAGCCAATGAAGCCCTGTATATTGGATATTGCTAAAATGTTTGTAGAAGATGCAGCTATTCTCACCTGCATCGATTTCTAGTGGAGAAAACTTCATCATATGCAGTGGACACAGACCTCTGACACACTTGGACTGTGGGCAGAAATAGCCTCATACATGAATGCCACCGGTGAAAATCCTTTCCAAGATCTTACAGATTTAGCTTTAACTGAGCTCATTTTACCTCATTCTAATGTGGACGTGGAGCATATTTTCAGTCAGATGGGAGTTATAAAATCAAAATTGCAGAACAGACTGAGCATCAAGAGTTTGACAGCTGTTTTGACTATTAGATATGGAATGAAAAGATATGGCAAATGCTGTCATGATTATAAACTACCTAAGGATATCCTACGAAAAATTGGATCACAGGAGGCATATACACGTTTCTTTCAATCATCATCATCATCACCGCAGGAGCAAACACAGCAGGAAATAGCTACAGAAACTGAAGAGGAGTTGTCTGACTAGGATTTGGCAGATCTGGAATAAGCTTCATTCTAATATTCAGTGATAATAATAAATTGATTGATTGATTGATTGATTTAGGAACCGACATCACAGCATTCGGGACATTCCCACAAACGCTCCGTCCCCATCCTCAGCAACCAGCGATGAGTTCCAACACTAATAGTTCCAGTAGCAATCTGATTATATGTCGTCTCGCCTTTCCTCTGAGCGTCGAGCGTCGGCCAGATCCCCTCGTCACTCCTCGCTGCCTCATTCTAACCAGACCATGGTGATCGATTTGCTCCTCCGAGGTGTACACGTGCTCCCACAAGGCCGCAACCACATCTGCCTTGTCATGCATCAATACTCCACCAAGTTTTGCCGAGCCAGCCAATCTGTCCGCCTGTTCATTCCCCAGCACACCGGCATGCCCAGGAGAAAAGATCCAGGTGATGCTTGCTACCCGTGACCTCCGAAGCGAAGCAAGCCACTCTGCACAAAGCTTGCGTGTTCTCACCCTTCTCAGCATGCTTTCTGAGTCAGTTACAATCACAATGTGTGTATGTATCGTGTTTTCTATCCAGCGGAAAGCTGCACTGACCGCCTCCACCTCCGTTCTTAAGCTAGATGTAGTGTCATCATACGCCAGGCTCTCCTGCACCAAACGCCGACCATTAATTTTTGCCAAGAACCCCCAGGCACTTCTCCTACCTCTCAACACCGACCCATCCATGTAGATAATCACATCACCCGGGCGAGAATTTTCCTGAATTAGTTGCTGAATTTCCACTTCCATGGCCCCTGCTGGCCACTCCCTGCTCAATGTGATTATAACTCTGCACAAGTCTGACTGCATGGCTGGCACTCTAACCCACTCCTCTCCTCGCCTGATGTTCTCCAAGGGGCACACTTGTCTGATCGTATCCTCCGCCTGAGCCATCCATGATTTCCCTCTTATCAGTCTCTGACTCTTAACTACGTCCAGCGCCTCATGCAACGGGTGATCTGTGTCTGCAGCTACTCTGAGGTATGCCTTCGCTTGCATCACCTTGTGCCTACCAGCAACAGTCGGCAGACCAAGGATGTAACGCATGCACACTACTGGGGTGTCTCTGGTGCATCCCAGAATGACCCGCATAGCTTCATTCTGTATGCGCTCTAATTTCACCAGCTGACTCTTTGAGACAGTGAGCAGTCCTAGTCCATAATCAATCACTGAGAGGATCAAGTGATGGTATAGTGTGAAGAGCATTCTCTGCTCTGTGTCCATTGCAGCCATAGTTTTAAGTGCATTGAGTCCCTTTTGAGATCTTGTCACAACGTCTCCACATGGTCCTTGAAGGACAGCCTCCTGTCAAATGTGATTCCCAGATACTTCAGTTTGTTCTCTCTGTTGACGCTTCTACCATCTATCGTGAGGCTTGGGGCATCATCTCTCACAATCCTGTTGTCCAGAGAGCACCACAACACAGCCGCCTTTTCCGGGTTATAATGTGCTACTTTATAACATTTTGAATGAATACCGCCGGTGCTTGTTTTAGTCCTTTTCCAAAAAATATTGCAGTTTAGTGCTTTTTTGCTCGAGAGTAGTTCTGATTGGGATTTGGCGGATCTGGAATAAACTTCATTGTAATATGAAGTGATAATAATAAATTATAATGTGCTACCTTGTTACATTTGTAATAAAAACAGTTGGTGCTTTTTTTTTTGGTGCTTTCCAAAAAATGGTGGTTTTTGGTGCTGTTTTGGGTCAATTTTAGTGCTTTTTCATCAAAAAGAGATGGCAACACTGCTAACCATCAGGTCTCGGTCCCGTTACAGGCACATGTCGCTGGTACACATGCCTGTAGTAACTAGCTTGCTGGCCCCACATGTGCCTTTCATTTACCAGAAGTAGGTCAACAACTAACCATCAGTCATCAGGGGGCATGCAACAGGGCTGTTAAAACTCCTTTTTGCAGCCCCCATGGTGGACCCCAGAAGTAGACCAGGCTTGGAAAGCAAAGAGAGCTGCAGTGAAGCAGCTAAGGACAGTGCAACAGACACCCAGAAGCTCACGAGAGGAAAATGTAAAGAAAGACAAGGTGGAGGTTTTCAAGCGCTGTGCTGCTGAGGCCAAAAAGGCAAAATGGGAATGTTTCATGAATGAGATTGGAGGTGATAAAACACTGCGAAAATTCTGGAAACTGCACAGAGAAATACAAAGAAAAGATAGGCCTATGATAGTGGGAACAATTTATAGAGATGATGGTGTGCGCATGACAACAGACAAAGAGAAAGGGGAGGCGTTTCTCCAGAGATTTTTAGAGCAGACCAATCATGATGATATGGACACCAGGGATGCAGTTTGAGAGGAGTTATCTGGCACCATAAAGAATATGCCTTATGAAGTCATCATACTGGTTGAAGATGCTAAACATATTTTGAAAAAGGCAAAAGATACTGCACCAGGGCCTGATGGGGTCAAGTATGGCCACATGAAGGCTTTGAGTGATGTAGACCTGAAGGAGATGACTGACTGCTTTAACCAGATCATTAGGACAGCATCAGTACCGCATGATTGGGTGCACAGCTATCTCACCCCTCTCCCAAAACCATTCAAGGATCATTCAAAACTTAGCGGCTTTAAGATCATCACCCTTCAAAATACATTTGGGAAGGTTTTAGAGAAAATTAATGTCAAGCTGCAAGAGATTTTGGAAAGGGGAAGCTTCTTCCAAGAGGCCTGGGGAGCTACAGGCCAGGAAAAGATACCTGGTCAAATGCAGCCACTTTTACCTTTGACGTTTATGAGGGGTTCCAGAGTAGACAGGAAACAATGGCGGCAGTGCTTGATTTCGAGGATGCGTACAATAGAGTTCGATATGATATTTTGATGACCGCACTGATGGAGAAGGGGGTCAATCCCTGGTTGGTGAACTGGATAGCGGCCGTCCTGCATTCTCGTCGGATTGCTCTCCGTCTGGGTGCATGGACCTCAGAGCCACATATTTTAATCCCGGGACTGCCACAGGGATCCGCAATCTCACCGGTGCTCTTTAACGTGTATACGAGCAAAATTGCAAACCTAGAAGCACCAGGGGTTGGAAGGATACTAACATTTGCAGATGATATTCTTGCATATAGGCAGGGGAGAGATAGGGAGCAAACAGCCCAGGAAAGTGATTGACTGGTGCACTGAAATGGGGGATGTCATCCACCCAGAAAAGGCAGCTGTTTTGTGGTGCTCTCTGGACAACAGGATTGTGAGAGCTGATGTCCCAAGCCTCACGATAGATGGTGGAAGCGTCAACAGAGAGAACAAACTGAAGTATCTGGGAATCACATTTGACAGGAGCCTGTACTTCAAGGATCATGTGGAGACGGTTGTGACAAGATCTCAAAAGGGACTCAAAGCACTTAAAACTATGGTCACAATGGACATAGAGCAGAGAATGCTTTTCACACTATACCAGCACTTGACCCTCTCAGTGACTGATTATGGACTAGGACTTCTCACTGTCTCAAAGAGTCAGCTGGTGAAATTAGAGTGCATACAGAACGAAGCTATGCAGGTCATTCTGGGATGCACCAGAGACACCCCAGTAGTGTGTATGCATTACATCCTTGGTCTGCCAACTGTTGCTGGTAGGCACAAGGTGATGCAGGCGAAGGCATACCTCAGAGAAGTTGCTGGCACAGATCACCCGTTGCATGAGGTGCTGGTCGCAGTTAAGGGTCAGCGACTGATAAGAGGGAAATCATGGATGGCTCAGACAGAGGATACGATCAGACAGGTGTGCATCTTGGAGACCATTCGGCGAGGAGAGGAGTGGGTCAGAGTGCCAGCGGAGCAGTTAGACTTGTGCAGAGTTATAATCACATTGAGCCGAGAGTGCAGGGAGTGGCCAGCAGGGACCACGGAAGTGGAAATTCAGCAACTAATTCAGGATAATGCTCGCTCGGGTGATGTGATTATCTACACAGATGGGTCGGTGTTGAGAGGTAGAAGTGCCTGGGGGTTCTTGGCAAAGGCTAATGGTCGACGTTTGGTACAGGAGAGCCTGGCATATGATATCACAACATCTAGCTTAAGAATGGAGGTGGAGGCAGTCAGTGCGGCTTTCCGCTGGATGGAGAATACGATACACACAGACATCGTGATTGTAACTGACTCAGAAAGCATGCTGAGTAGGGTTAGGACTGGCAAGCTTTGTGCAGAGTGGCTTGCTTCGCTTCGGAAGTCACGGGTGGCAAGCATCGTCTGGATATTTTCTCCGGGGCATGCTGGTGTGTTGGGGAATGAACAGGCAGACAGATTGGCTGGCTCTGCAAAACTTGGTGGAGTATTGATGCATGATAAGGCAGACGTGGTTGCGGCCTTGTGGGAGCACGTGTACACCTTGGAGGAGCAAA
Source organism: Cepaea hortensis (assembly GCA_963921405.1). Lineage (NCBI taxonomy): Eukaryota > Metazoa > Mollusca > Gastropoda > Stylommatophora > Helicidae > Cepaea > Cepaea hortensis. The sequence goes on from OY992883.1 coordinate 61,560,998, forward strand.
TGGATCACCATGGTCTGGCAAGAATGCGACAGCGAGGAGTGATGAGGGGATCTGGCCGATGCTCGACACTTAGAGGAAAGGTGAGACGCACATACAATCAGATTGCTACTGGTACTATTGGGGTTGGAAATCTTCACTGGCTTCTGAAGATGGGAACGGAGCAATTATGGGAATGCCCCGAATGCTGTGATGTCGGTTCTTAAATCAGTCAATCAATCAAACCATGTCCTCGGCCCCACTACAGGCAAATGTCGCTGCTAGACATGCACGTAGTAACTATTTTGCTGGCAAATTTGTCTAGTCATTTTAAGTCTTGTTTCTGTTTGAACTGCCATTCTATAAAACTAATCTAACTGTCTTTGGGTGAAGTAATCTAAAATCATTTACTTACCATCAGTCACAATGAGGATATGATGTTAAGCCCAGATTTTCAATGACTAAATGACACAAAGGAGTCATGAGGTCAGTACTTTGCCAGTCACCTGCACTTTCCTAAACCTATTTTATGAGGCTGGTAGCACATGTAACAAACATACAACCATGAGATACCATTCATATTTACTTTTGGCAAATCAGTTTATTTAAAATGTGCTGAGATCATGACCATATTCCTGCCATACATGTCACTCTTTTGTATTAGCCTGGTATGCACCATCGTATGGGAACCAATGACAAAAACAAATCTATTATGCTTTAATCATCTTTTTTTCTTCCTCTTTGACCACTCAAGGAATAAATAATGTCTTGTAGAAAATGTCCCATCTCACAGATTACACTCTTTATTATATATGATTGTCGATGTTGTTCTTTATCTAATGGCATACAAAGCAATACTTCGTCTGGAAACAGATGTGCACATGCTGAAATGTCACTTTCAAAACAGATGGGTTTTATTATCTCTGTACAGAGGAACAGCACCATCACCTATTGGAGGTATATGGATTTGAATGTCCATGAGACTTTACACTGATCTTGGCCTCGCATATTAAGATAGTGTGTCCACAATAATGCCAAAACTCATAACAATATTGTAAGGTACCTTAAGGCTGCAGTTGAAGAGGAAAAACAATTCCTGTATTACATTTGTTGTTTGCACTCGCTCGCTTTGAACTCATGCGGAGTCTATACAAACTATTTCTAGTAGTGTTGGACTGAATTTTGCGTGTGGATTACATTTCATATCTAACAATTCAGATGAAAATCCAAACTCCACATTTTAGAGTTATAAATGAACTCACTGCCTACCAGATTAAACAAGATGCTATGTCAACATTAATTTATGGTGTCATTTTTCAGCTGCAGGTGTGTCTATAATTGAGACTGTAGTTTTACTAATCACAAACATGTTTATGAACAATATACCAGCCTAAAGATAAATGAATGCGTTGCTTTGATAATAAAATATATTCAAACATGTTTACAGATTGTAGGTGTTACAATGACTAAACACTGACAAGGAAGGAAACTGTATGTGATATAATAATATCATATTGTCAACTTACAATCACACTGTGGTGTTTTTCTTCAATGCTTTTCTTGATGATTGTCATGTAGTACATCAGGGTTACAACTTGAAATAGTTCAAAGTTACACACTAATATCTTCACCTGCTGACACCATCTTAAAATAGTGCTGGATGGAGGGTGCCTCAGCTGGAGGGTGCATCATTCTTTTGCCTGACATCTATCCCTTCTCCACCCTTCCCACACATACACAATTCTTGTTCTTGTTTTGTTTCTGGGTTTTCCCCCTTTCCTAGATTTGTCAGTTTTCAGTTTATTTTACTGCTTTGTGATCTTTGGATAACTTTCTGTGAGTTAACATTTTCCTGTTATTTTATTCCAGCTAAGTTTTTATTGTTTTTTCATTGTACACTGACAAATATTTTGGTTTAAATGTTTGGTTTTGTACCAGTTTGTGTCATTAGTCCTTTCAGCTCCATAGTTACATTTCACATTCATTCACTTGTATCAGATCAGCCACACAAACCAATGAAGTCAACAATTAGATCAAATTCTAGGTTTCAGTGGCAACTCTGACACAAAACAAACTACATTTATTTTAATGTCTTCTCTCAAAGATAAAACACAACCATAATTTAAATATCATCTCTTTAAAAAAATGAATCTATATGTTTAAATATGATTGCAGCAACATAGACTCATTTATATTTAAATGTAATCGCTTCTCTACCATAATAACATCATCATCATGTGCCATGTGAACTGGCATGGGCGTTCATGTCTCTCCACAGATCTCGGTCCTTGGTGTTCTGGTCAACTCTGCCGATATTCCTCCATTCCATCATCTCAGTTTATCAGCATAATTTCTCTTGGTCTGACTGCATGACTTTCCCACTGATCTTTCCAGTCATCACAATGTTTCCCAATGCCTTTTATTATCATTACATGACCAAAGAATGCTGTTTGTCTCTTTATTATGGTTGTATATAATGTTCTATTAGCCTCTTCCAGGCAATCATTGTTAGTCACTCTAGCAGTCCAAGGCATTCACAACGTTCGTCTCAGGAACCACACCTCTGTTGCTTCCAACCTCTTTCTAATATGTTGTTCCATGATTCACTACCATATGGCAAAACAGGTTCTATATTATATAACATTTCATTACTATCTTTCTGACATTCAGTGATAGTGACTTATTGCATAAAATACTTGTCATTTTCTGAAATGCAGATGATATATTCTGATCTTAATCTATATCATGCATCTTCCATCTGATGTTATGATTGCTCCTAGGCATTTAAAGTTAAAAATAAAATATATTTAAATGTAATTTCTAACACACACAACAGACCAATGCACACAATGTCATTTCTCACACAAGTTTATGTTTGAATAATATCTGTCAAATAAAGACATTAACATATCCATGTGTATGAATGCTGGCCTGTTAGACTGGTGGTCATCAGTTCAAAGCCACACCGAGGCAGATTATCAAAACTGACCAGGACCCCTAGATAATCCAGGTGATTCCAGGTGATGTCTGTGGAAGTAAAGGCGGCCAGGTGATATTGTCCACGCCATCCTTTTGATGCCGACTGCTCTATGAAAGTACCAGTCTAGCACTATTTGCCTTCACATGTGATAGGGTTCTTTACTTACTGACTACATGTATGAATATGATATCACATGTTTTAAAAACCTATCTTGACATGCTGAAACTAAACATTATATACACATTTGTGTAGTCATTTCTGCCATGAATCAAGCCACATTTCGTTTCAATTACAAACAAACCAATTCAGGTGAAGTTATAACTAATAAGGCACTTTGAAAGTTCCATCCAAAGACAGATATGGCCCAGAAAGTAATTACTGTTGTCACCAACAATATGCGAACAGTCTGACATTTCCTGATCTCCTAAAGCGTTAGGATGTTTACATAAAATGCAACGAAGAGAACAATACAGTCAAACTGACACCAGTAACCTGTGACCAGAACAACCACTTATTCACACCAAGAGAAATGTTTCAACAGCTTTCATATGCCATGTCTGCGAAGAATACTTGGTATTAAGTGGCAATTACAAATACTTAAGTATTGGAAAGATTAGATTGTGTGACAGTTTGTTCTATGCTGTCTTCATAGACTTAGATGGAAAGGACATCTTAGGAGGATGGATGATGGTAGAATACCACAGGGCATCTTTTTTGGTGAATTACAGATGGGTAAGAGATCTCAGGATTGGCCTCTACTACGATACAAAGATGTGTGTAAGCGGGACATGATTGATACAGGCATTGATAATACACATTGGGAGCAAATCGCCACTGAACGTGTTGTATGTAGGGCAAATATCAGAAATGGAATAAAGACAAAGGAGAAAATGATTGCAGATAAGTCACACACTGAGCATGCGAGACGCAAGATGGTGCATAATGGTGGAAATGACCATGTGATCACATGCATTCACTGTGGACGAACATTTACAGTGCGAATTGGTCTGATCAGTCACATTCGCTACTGCCATGGGTTGTAGTTATTAAGCCTTTTTGAAGCACAATGTAACAAACTATCGTCTGTCAAGACAACAAGGTGCCAATGATGAATAACTTGCATGTAAAAGCAGTTTTACCATGTCACCCTGCCATCATTATGAAAGACAAAAGATGTAGCAGACTGTTCTTCCTGACAAGGACATAAGTCAGAGGTATGTACGACAAGGCTTGTGTGACTGCAGAAGCCCCTTCTGACAAAAACATAGGTGGAGAGAGGAGTCCTAAAAAGAAAAGAAATGAGTCTATACCCATACATGAATGTTTATATCTTTATATGCATGGACAAAAGGGACTGCACATAATTTTTGTTTTTGTTAGTTCTCAAAGGACAGAGCAGGAAACTTCCATTTGAAAGAAATTTAAGTCCTTGGGGAAGCTTATGCAGAAGTCGTAAGACCACCAAGCTGGAAGGATAAATGGAAACTGAGGCCGGTTCTATGACAAATATTTCTTCTAGGTTCTTTGTTTGCAAAATTATAACACTCTTATGTAAAATATGAAATTAAAAATGAAATATACTCTCATCACAATTGCTTTCAAACAAGGAATGTTTCATGTGTGAATGTCACTGGCTATCATTTGTCCATCCAGTCTTCTATTTTACTGAAGATGTTTCAGATTTGAAAAAAATAAACAGTGCTGTGTAGACAGTAACTCAAGCTAACTACCTATATCCTAATTCTTGGAATACCAAGTTCAACTAATTATAAATTATCCTTTAACGAGCCAAAACCATGCTGATAAAGAATTTGGGGACTTTGTCTATTAATTCTAACTAGAGGAGGCATTACTCCCTAGTTTACTCACTTTGGTCAGGAGTGCAGCAGAACTGAAGCCATGACAGGGTGAGAAAAAGACAGCCACAATTTCACACACAAATTGTTTCAATTGGATTTTAAAAACGAAAAATAAAATACTTATAAGCTTAAACATTCATAACTAAACAACATCCTCTAAAGTCACTCAAATGTTGTTATGTCATCTGCCAAAAATTCCCTCCTCGTGCAATCTGTGTACGACACTAGCACTGTCCGTATCCGTCTGCTGAATGCTGACTGTATACACAGCAACACCATTCTTCTCTGAAGACAGTTTGCTCTTGGTGGTTCCAAAACATCGCAATGATTGCAAAATCTTGTCCAGCTCTGTCTCTGTGTGCTGCTGAGAGTAAGGTTGTGAGAATTATCTAGTGAGAATAACATTTTTGGTGTTCATACTCTAGAGACCTAATGACACTTCTAACAAACATACAGGATGCTGACATCCATGGGTATGAATTTGATTTTCATAGTTAATATCAGACTAATTGCTATCTTCAAAATAAAGATCAGCTACAGTTAATCTCCAGACCACTATTTCACACCATGACAGCATAGCCTAGCTTTCAGCCTCTTCTCTTAATGTTATCCTTCCACTGATCCCAATCTTTCTCACGCTTCTGTCTTTCAGCAGGATATATCTTTTAAATGCTCAAATATAAGCTGCAGTCTTTATTTGTCATTTTGCATTTCCATGTGTTCCTGAAAGAGGCTTATGAAACTAGAACACTATATACAACAATAAGAAAGAGAAAAACAGCTTTCTTTGGTCATGTGATGAGAAGAGAGACATTGGAGAACATCGTGACAACTGGAAAGATCGAGGGGATGAGAGGCAGACCAAGAGAAATGATGCTGGATGGATTGAGGTGGTGGCATGGAGAAATATCAGCAGAGTTGATCCAGAACACCAAAGACAGAGATCTGTGGAGAGCCACGAATGCCTATGCCAGCTGGCAGAGCACTTGATGATGATGATGTTTGTCCCATTTTTCTGTCTTCCAATTACTTGTTCACAGCTCATGTTCCCAGACCATACAGCTGCACCATATAGCAATGTGTGGTACAAACAGCACTTGAGGACTTTGAAGTTTTACCCAGTTAGTTGTTTGCTTGTTAGAATGTTGTGAAATGCAATACTGTCTGATATGATTCTCTTCTTGGTGTATGTTTCATATCTGGCTCCTATTATAATGTGACCAAGTGAAGACACTTTTGACATATTTTAGACCTTCCAAGTTTACTTGTAATTTTATATTTGATTTTTCACCTTTATCTCAGTTATCTTGGTAATTTTTTGTCTGGTTATAATATCCTGTCCAAATGACTATTTCATAGTCCTTCATTATCATCAACCATCTGGTTACATCATAAGTTTAACTGCCACTAATCTTTTCTGACACTGCCCAGCATGTTCTCCCCCTCTCAACCTCTGCCCTAACACTACCATTCCACTTGTCTGCCACTCTGCCCACCGGTCCAGCATGTTCTCCCCCTCTCAACCTCTGCCCTAACACTACCATTCAACTTGTCTGCCACTCTGCCCACCGGTCCAGCATATCCTCCCCTCCTCAACCTCTGCGGTACTACTACCATTCCACTTGTCTGCCACTCTGCCCACCGGTCCAGCATGTTCTCCCCCTCTCAACCTCTGCCCTAACACTACCATTCCACTTGTCTGCCACTCTGCCCACCGGTCCAGCATGTTCTCCCCCTCTCAACCTCTGCCCTAACACTACCATTCCACTTGTCTGCCACTCTGCCCACCGGTCCAGCATGTTCTCCCCCTCTCAACCTCTGCCCTAACACTACCATTCAACTTGTCTGCCACTCTGCCCACCGGTCCAGTATGTCCCCTCTCAACCTCTGACCCTATCACTACCACTCTATCCAATAATCACTGCTCTGTCCCTACCACTACCATTCTGTCCAGTTATCACTAGGCTCTGGTGCTGTAAGGACGTTTACAGGCAAACGGATCCACTTCACTGCACCGGGTTTTATCGCATATGACTCAACCTCTTTGTGGTGGCCTGCCGAAAGCCTCGCACAGAGAATAAACTCCCTGGCTCCAGCAATGACCCCCAGGCAGTCTCAGAGCAAACTGCATCCGTAAACCGAATGGTAGAGCCTGGAGTCAAACCCATGACCTTCAGAGCCCTGGCAGGTAGCCTAACCACTTCGCTGCTGAGACTCCCAGAGTCTAAAACTGCTCTGCCACTAGATATGAAGGGAACTGGAAACACAAATTTAGCTTCAACCAAAGCCAAACTGTACAAGCTTGGGACACTGTTACTAGGGAAAGCTAACCCACACGCAAAATCCAGCCCAGCACTACTAGAAGTAGATGGACTACGCTTGAGTTCAAAATGAGCGAGCGCGGGGAAAAAACAAAACAAAACAAGAACATGACACAACATAACAGAGACAGTCTTACCTTGACCAAAGACAATGGAAGGCTGACTACTACATAAACAATAGTGCTGGATTTTTGTACAAGAACCACCACCTTGCTCCAGGCCTTTAGTGAAACAGCCTTGACCATCTGACATGAGAATGACAAGTTAAAATACAGTACTATTATACTGAACTTAAGACATGGAATACATACTCCTCTCTCCATGGATATCAAAGAGCAAGTATGTTGAACCTTCTTTCATAATGCACTTTGTACTGACCTTTAATATATTCTTCCCATTGGTTGAAATTGATTCTACACTCCAGCAGACTAGGGATTCCTTGAGGATAAACTGCTAATCATAAACCCTCTAATATCTTTGTTTATAGCTATCTACAGGTGAGATGTGTTGGTACAGTCCACAGTGCACTGGGTTGCCAGTTAAGGAGACATGGATGTTCATAAAGTTCTGGAGTCAATCTAGCGTTGCTAAACGAGTATGAGAGATATCTCTCAGGAGAAAGTGTGGAAAGAATGAGAGCTGTTACCCTACCTCATAATGCCATAACCTAGTATATGTGAGGTTGTGTCACTTTACATGCCTGTGGCAGAAACTGCATCAGATTACCTTCACCTTACATATTTACAAATGCTATTAACTCTGCTGTTTCTGATTCTTGTTTGCCTTGTTTATGTATGTACTGAAGATTATCTCTGCATAGGGCAATACAGGAAATAGGGTTCACTCATCTGCTATTTCCACTTGTCTTGTCTGTGCACTCTCCCCTTTCTTTGCTCATCCTGTTCATTTCATTATTAGCGGGACTGACGTTTTCCTAGATACCTATTTTCCTTATGTGCTTCCAGTAAGATGGTCCACAGAGATCATGGCTCTCAGTTTCATTTGTGCGCTTGAGGATTGTTTAATTTCTGGATCAGCTATGTAACTTTTTGATATTTTGTAATCAGTTGTTTTATTGTCTGTTTGTTGTGTGTGTGCTGACAGAGGCTTTCTTGCTGAAAAATCCATTATATTACTTGTGATTGTGTTCGTATGTAGCTGACCAATTCTACTTCTCATTTTTGAAATGAGAAACTCAAGTCTAGTGCTTCCAATCTGACGTGGACAAGGCCCAAGGTTCGTACCAGAATGTGATCAGTGTTGCCAGTAGTGGGTTGTGCTCTACCTTCAAATTCAAATCGCGAAACAACCAAATAAATCATTGTTGTTCTGCCTACACAATGAAAGAGCTAGCCTGCCTACAGACCGAAAGACTGACTAGAAATTACAGCAATCTACTTCTTCAACATGAATATATCCAAAGAAAGTAGTAGTAAGCTATAACCAGTAAGGACATCAATTTAAGGAAAGCATGGCAACAGGGAGCTATTCTTCTAGTTGGCGTCTTTCTATACTAGTGTTTACATGAATTATGTGTCTCCACCTAATGTAGATAATTTGTAATATCCAACTTGTATCAGCCTATTGTAGATATGACCTTAAAATATCCTTTTATCCTTAAAATATCCTACTTGTCTCAAACTAATGTGGGTATGATATACCTAGCAATCTCAACCTAATGTAGGTACAATCTACTTGTAATATCCAACACAGCTATGACACCTTAACTTTCTTGGACTAACATCTATTTGATCTACTTGTCTTGGTCTAATGTATATATTATCCACTTGTAACACCCTATCTGTGTCAACCTTATGAATGCCTGAGTGACCTAAACTATACACTGTACACAAATGTGTCCATGATATACTTGTCAGATCTGTCCCAGTCCAATGTCCATATGATCTACTTGTAAGATCTGACCTGTCATTGACTAACATGCACTTGATCTTGTGCATCTTGTTCTCACATGTATATGACCCACTTGTAACATCCTAACTGTTTCAACTGAATGTTTCAGTGACCTAACTGACATCTTACCTGTCTGGGACTAATGTCTACGTGATCTACTTGTAAGATCAATGGGGCCGTGGCTGTGGAGGAATCTACTTCTGTCTGTAACATCTGGAAAAATGCACACAACAAAATCAAACTCAGCAATGATGCGTATGTTTTTAGAAAAGAACATTTATTGATACATGCATTGTTATCTGGATCACAAGAAGACTAAACATTTAAAACAGTTGCTTAATCACAACATAGGAAGATGATATGTTTAAATGTATGTGTGCCCACAGTTTTCCATTTTCCTTACTGTCTGAAGTATCCCCTTTTATCTGACTTTATCTCCAAGCCTTCTATGAGGGCGAATCAACACTCATAAATTATTTCAAGCAAAAGCAGAGGGACAGAAAGAGTAAAGTAATAACAAGGATAAGGTAGGTTAATATAACAAATGTCTGGGAAAGAATAAGTTAAGTGATAATGGTAGAGGATGGCTGCAACAACCTGAGAGTTACAAACAAGGAGTGAAAGTGACACACTGCACATCTGCCAGTAAATGTTACCTCCTGTAACAACCTGAGAGTTACAAACAAGGAGTGAAAGTGACACACTGCACATCTGCCAGTAAATGTTACCTCCTGTAACAACCTGAGAATTACAAACAAGGAGTGAAAGTGACACACTGCACATCTGCCAGTAAATGTTACCTCCTGCAACAACCTGAGAGTTACAAACAAGGAGTGAAAGTGACACACTGCACATCTGCCAGTAAATGTTACCTCCTGTAACAACCTGAGAGTTACAAACAAGGAGTGAAAGTGACACACTGCACATCTGCCAGTAAATGTTACCTCCTGTAACAACCTGAGAGTTACAAACAAGGAGTGAAAGTGACACACTGCACATCTGCCAGTAAATGTTACCTCCTGCAACAACCTGAGAGTTACAAACAAGGAGTGAAAGTGACACACTGCACATCTGCCAGTAAATGTTACCTCCTGCAACAACCTGAGAGTTACAAACAAGGAGTGAAAGTGACACACTGCACATCTGCCAGTAAATGTTACCTCCTGTAACAACCTGAGAGTTACAAACAAGGAGTGAAAGTGACACACTGCACATCTGCCAGTAAATGTTACCTCCTGCAACAACCTGAGAGTTACAAACAAGGAGTGAAAGTGACACACTGCACATCTGCCAGTAAATGTTACCTCCTGCAACAACCTGAGAGTTACAAACAAGGAGTGAAAGTGACACACTGCACATCTGCCAGTAAATGTTACCTCCTGTAACAATCTGATGGCCCTCTTATTGACAGCTTCTGCCACCTTGTACTCAAAGTTCTCCAAACAAACATGAGCATCATCTCTCACAGCTTTTGGTATCAGCTCTAGCTTCTTGCTCTACAGTGAAGTAAACAAACAAACAAACTACATTTGTAATGATTACTAAACAAACAATGCCTTAGTACATACAACACTTGCATATGTGCTCGGTCTCAACCAGCAGATATGCAGTATAAGAAAGCTCGCTGTTCTTGTGGGACACTGCTTGTGAACCCTACTATGTTATCCTCACTTGTGAACATGTCTGCCTCTGCCACCTGTGACATCAAATGTCTTGATGGAGTCATTCATCAACTCTTTTCGATTTCTAACTGCCAAGGGATTTTTTACGTGCGCAACAATACACACAGGCGTCCGATCTCACTACCCAGAGACCAGGGGAAATTTTTATTACTGGAAGTCCAGGTGGACTTTTAAATAAATCCCGGTCCTCACCGGGGCCTGAACCCGGGACCTCCAGCACTCGAGGCAGACACCATACCTTGAGACCACTCAGCCCCCTTTAAAAAACTAAACTAAAACTATTCATCAACTTCTGTGCCCCTAAAGCAACTTGCCATATGTAATGAGTTTTATTCACTTTTACTTCATCCTCAGTGTCACCACAAGTGGTACCCTTGAAGTCAGAACATCAGCAATAAAATATTCTTCTGTGCTGATGCTAGTAGAAAGCAGAGAATTTGTGGGCACATTATGAGGAACTTGCAAACTTGGTGACAACTGGCAGCATTTATGGGAAAAGAGTAAGGGGAAGATGAAGACATAAATGCCTAGATGGCTTGGCTAAATAGTCTAATCTGGACAAGAACACAGACCTTATCCAAGACTTAGGTGATCGTGTGAGATGGTGAACCTTTGACCGTCTATGATCGTGTGAGATGGTGAACCTTTGACCGCCTATGATCGTGTGAGATGGTGAACCTTTGACCGTCTATGATCGTGTGAGATGGTGAACCTTTGACCGTCTATGATCGTGTGAGATGGTGAACCTTTGACCGCCTATGATCGTGTGAGATGGTGAACCTTTGACCGTCTATGATCGTGTGAGATGGTGAACCTTTGACTGTCTATGATCGTGTGAGATGGTGAACCTTTGACTGTCTATGATCGTGTGAGATGGTGAACCTTTGACCGCCTATGATCGTGTGAGATGGTGAACCTTTGACCGCCTATGATCGTGTGAGATGGTGAACCTTTGACCGCCTATGCTTATCAGCATGGCACATAATGATGATGCTAGCAGAATGATTAAGTACAGCAAACGACCACACAAAGAATACCTACAGTGATGAACCCATATTCAAGAAGTATCTAAAAGGCAGTAAAAGGAAGAAGATATGAATACAAAGTGAACAACATTAGTAAACTAACTTCTCCTTCTGTCTTGTTTTCTCCCAATGGTGTATTGGCCCTCAACCACCTCATGCCAACCCTCCCATCTTGTGCCATCTTCTGCAGCTGCCTCCATGTCATCCCCGTATCATCAACCTCATGTGTTTTAGATCTCCCTGTTTTTGTTCTTCCCATGGGTTCTAGAGAAAACTTTCTAGTTATACATGTCTAGGTTTCCTCACTGTGTTCCTGTCAATGCCAGCATGTTTTCCTCATCCCTTGATTCGTTGCAATGTGAATAGTTTTCTCCATAAGCTCCGCATTCTTATTCATGACTGGTTGGGTTTTGCAGCTAGAGTTTTCCATGTGTTTGGATAGTCAGCACTGCACCAGCCCTCCTTAGCCATCTCTTAAGACATGCTTTAGTAGGTTACAGTGATACTAATTGTTGCTTCCTTTACGGGCTCTGGAAACATACAGGAGAAACTACCCACTGAAAGTAACGGAACCTTTTTCATGTCAGACAGCTTATAGGATATATGGTTTTTAGCCCCATATTTTTCGACCAATCATCTCTCAGTGGAACAGATAATGTGGTCTATATTGTGCCAACTGAGTCGACCTTCAAGCCCAGGTCAATGAAAACATAAACATCCCCAACCTGAAGGGGATTTGAACACATAACCAACAGGCTGACAGATAAGCATACTAGTCACTGTGTTACAGCAGCTCCTGAAACTACCTACTGAATCAATTGTAATTCAAGCCAAAATCTGCAATAACCACCATAACTATGACCACTATAACAATCAACTAAGTTATCTATGTTTCATGAATATCTGAGGCCAATTTACAAAGACAGATTGCCCATGTCATGAAAAGACCATCATATACTGGTAGCAATATGAAACAAGAGAGTCTGGAGAAGGTTCCGACAATCAGGAAGATTGAGGTTGCTAATGATCAAGACCAACAGAGGATGAAATCTTTAATGGGTACAGAAGATGATCAGTAGTCAAATATATCAAGAACACAAGGACAAGTGTTTGTAGAAGAAACATAATCCGTCTGGCAAGGCACGTTATGATTATATCCATTCACACTCACAATAAACCACTGAATATACTCAATAACAAAGACATGGCAATATGGTACCTTGTTTTTTAACTTTCAGAAACAATATCTAATTTCAAAATAATTAACTATTTCTTCTAAAAATTCCTGGTACCTATTTTACAAGGTCATCATGATCCAAGAGATGTACTGATTATTTTTTTTAAAAGCATTGACGGCTGTAGATTGCTGGTAAGCCAGCGCATTAAACACTAAATTATTCTCCCTCGGGTACAGCTGGCAACCGTTCTCATTTTCCCTGATGTCCTCATTGTCTACACGCCATCAACTGACTGCCCAGAAGGAATTTATACAATTCTGAAAATGTCCAGAATCTGATCAACATCATTTGTAAAATGTGTAAGGCAAAAACCAATCAGCATTTGCGGAAGTAGTTCCCACACTTTCCCCCCAAGAATCTTAGTTTCATGTTGTAAACAATGCAGATATGAGGAACTTTGAAAGACTTTCCACATTCTTGGCATTTTGTTTATGCAGCCTACATTTTCACTCCATCTTTTGAATTCAGATTCTTCTTCTTGGTAAATAGACAATTTAAAATAAATGTCGTTATTTTTCCAATTTAGTTATACTTGTAATTCATTGTAATTAAATTTATCGTACTTTGAAAATGTGATTCAAAATTTTTCTGTGAGATCTAATTTTCTTTCTTTTCTGCATTTTGAATAAATAAATACTTTATGCATCCAGCTATAATTCATCACATTTCAGTTAACATATTTAATAAGTAATTAGTTTATCACTGACCATGTTATTATAATAAGATCATAATTGTCTTTGTAACCTTTGACCAAAATGAAAGGTCGTTTCTAAAAAAAAACCACAAGATAATGTACAGATATGTTTTTGGTACCATTGGCAATTTGTCTACACATTTGTCTATCCAAATGACCTAATTTTCTGGGTTAGAGAGGTGGCATCCTTACCCATGGGTTCTGTCAAACATTTAAAATCAGGTGTCTGCGAAAACCTGGTTTAAAAAAATTCAAATCTGAATTTGTAAAAAGCAACAGAAGCAAATAAAAACAAATGCTCACCTTGTGAAGGTACGTCACCAACTGTTTCATAATGTCCTCCTTTTCACTGGCTGCCCGCATGAGGTCATCAATGGTTTTGTCAAATGCATGAAGCAAATTTTTGGCCTGGATATTCGAACAGAAAAGGTATAAAAAAAAGAGCCATGATGTAGAAGTCACTCTGTTTACATGAAATAAGACATTCTGGGAGCTATAATGTCAGGCCTACCGAAACAGCTAACAAAGGCACCAGGTGTGAAGGCAACAAGGACCCTTTCCCACATTGTGTGACATAAATGCCATGTGTGAAGGCAACATGTCAAGGACACTTTCCTACATTGCGTGACATACATGCCACATGTGAAGGCAACAAGGACCCTTTCCCACATTGTGTGACATAAATGCCATGTGTGAAGGCATCATATCAAGGACCCTTTCCCAAATTGTGGGACATAAATGCCATGTGTGAAGGCAACAAGGACCCTTTCCCACATGTGACATAAATGCCACGTGTGAAGGCAACAAGTCAAGGACCCCTTCCCACATTATGTGACATAAATGCCACGTGTGAAGGCAACAAGTCAAGGACTCTTTCCCACATTGTGTGACATAAATGACATGTGTGAAGGCAACAAGTCAATGACACTTTCCCACATTGTGTGACATAAATGACATGTGTGAAGGCAACAAGTCAATGACACTTTCCCACATTGTGTGACATAAATGACATGTGTGAAGGCATCAAATCAAGGACCGTTTTCCACATTGTGTGACATAAATGCCACATGTAAAGGCAACAAGTCAAGGACACTTTCCCACATTGTGTGACATAAATGCCATGTGTGAAGGCATCATGTCAATGACACTTTCCTACATTGTGTGACATAAATGCCACGTGTGAAGGCATCATGTCAATGACACTTTCCTACATTGTGTGACATAAATGCCACGTGAGAAGGCATCATGTCAATGACACTTTCCTACATTGTGTGACATAAATGCCACGTGTGAAGGCATCATGTCAATGACACTTTCCTACATTGTGTGACATAATGCCACGTGTGAAGGCATCATGTCAAGGACACTTTCCTACATTGTGTGACATAAATGCCATGTGTGAAGGCATCATGTCAAGGACACTTTCCTACATTGTGTGACATAAATGCCATGTGTGAAGGCATCATGTCAAGGACTTTCCTACATTGTGTGACATAAATGCCATGTGTGAAGGCATAATGTCAAGGACACTTTCCTACATTGTGTGACATAAATGCCACGTGTGAAGGCATCATGTCAATGACACTTTCCTACATTGTGTGACATAAATGCCACGTGTGAAGGCATCAAGTCAAGGCCACTTTCCCACATTATGTGACATAAATGCCATGTGTGAAGGCATCATGTCAAGGACACTTTCCTACATTGTGTGACATAAATGCCACGTGTGAAGGCATCAAGTCAAGGACACTTTCCCACATTATGTGACATAAATGCCATGTGTGAAGGCATCATGTCAAGGACACTTTCCTACATTGTGTGACATAAATGCCACGTGTGAAGGCATCAAGTCAAGGACACTTTCCCACATTATGTGACATAAATGCCATGTGTGAAGGCACCATGTCAAGGACACTTTCCTACATTGTGTGACATAAATGCAACGTGTGAAGGCATCAAGTCAAGGACACTTTCCCACATTATATGACATAAATGCCATGTGTGAAGGCACCATGTCAAGGACACTTTCCTACATTGTGTGACATAAATGCTATGTGTAAAGGCTGTCAAGGACACTTTCCCACATTGTGCGACATAAATGCCATGTGTGAAGGCATCAAGTCAAGGACACTTTCCTACATTGTGTGACATAAATGCCACGTGTGAAGGCATCATGTCAAGGACTTTTCTATATTGTGTGATATAAATGCCATGTGTGAAGGCATCAAGTCGAGGACACTTTCCCACATTATGTGACATAAATGCCATGTGTGAAGGCAACATGTCAAGGACACTTTCCCACATCTTGTGATATTCTGGGCATTTGGTGCTAGCCTCATATTTCTACAGACCAAAGACCAATCAGCACTGACCAGGTGACGTGGCCAATGTCATACTGCAACTTGTGTGTATTCATGCCAAACTGATAATACAAGGTCTTATTATCATCTACAGTATGGATGTGATGATGATGCACTTGATGATGATGATGATGAGATTGCCCTCTAACCTGAGAAGATCAACCACAAATCAGTGTGGAGTTTACAACAAAAAAAGTTTCGATTAAAAAAAAAAAAATAATAATGACCCACAAATACACATTCTTCACATATATAGGTTTGGTGCAGACACAATTTGATCCTCTGTGATGCTACTAAGTGCAACAACTGGTGACTTATGGAGGAGACTTTGGGGGGGGGGGGTGTGGTGTGTGTGTGTGTGTGTGAGAGAGAGAGAGAGAGAGAGAGAGAGAGAGAGAGAGAGAGAGAGAGAGAGAGAGGTGTGTGTGTGTGTGTGTGTGTGAGAGAGAGAGAGAGAGAGAGAGAGAGAGAGAGAGAGAGAGGTGTGTGTGTGAGAGAGAGAGAGAGAGAGAGAGAGAGAGAGAGAGAGAGAGAGAGAGAGAGAGAGAGAGAGAGAGAGAGAGAATGCCAAATGTACAAGACCAATAATCCTAGTGTAGAAGAGAAGTAACAAGGAATGCATACCTTGCTGTTGTCTTCAACCAGCTGCCTGAGTCTTACTTTATTTTCACAACTGTAGGTCAAGCCATGATGAAACCTCTCCAACCTGGAGTCAACAAGTCTGACAGTCTGCAAATAGAATAGCCACAGGGAAAATATCAAGGGCTCTGTTCACTGTGGCGTGTTGGGTATATGGTGTTGGCCCCATGTTTGTACAGACCAGCCAACACTTGAGGGATGGTGTAGTAGATAACACACTGACCACCTTCACCTCCCATGTTTGTACAGACCAGCCAACACTTGAGGGATGGTGTACTAGATATCACACTGACCACCTTCACCTCCCATGTTTGTACAGACCAGCCAACACTTGAGGGATGGTTTAGTAGATATCACACTGACCACCTTCACCTCCCATGTTTGTACAGACCAACCAACACTTGAGGGATGGTTTAGTAGATATCACACTGACCACCTTCACCTCCCATGTCTGTACAGACCAGCCAACACTTGAGGGATGGTGTAGTAGATATCACACTGACCACCTTCACCTCCCATGTTTGTACAGACCAGCCAACACTTGAGGTGTAGTAGATATCACACTGACCACCTTCACCTCCCATGTTTGTACAGACCAGCCAACACTCGAGGGATGATGTAGTAGACATCACACTGGCCACCTTCACCTCCCATGTTTGTACAGACCAGCCAACACTTGAGGTGTAGTAGATATCACACTGACCACCTTCACCTCCCATGTTTGTACAGACCAGCCAACACTTGAGGGATGGTGTAGTAGATATCACACTGACCACCTTCACCTCCCATGTTTGTACAGACCAGCCAACACTTGAGGGATGATGTAGTAGACATCACACTGGCCACCTTCACCTCCCATGTTTGTACAGACCAGCCAACACTTGAGGGCTGGTGTAGTAGATATCACACTGACCACCTTCACCTCCAATGTTTGTACAGACCAGCCAACACTTGAGGGATGGTTTAGTAGATATCACACTGGCCACCTTCACCTCCCATGTTTGTACAGACCAGCCAACACTTGAGGGATGGTGTAGTAGATATCACACTGGCCACCTTCACCTCCCATGTTTATACAGACCAGCCAACACTTGAGGGATGGTGTAGAAGATATCACACTGACCACCTTCACCTCCCATGTTTGTACAGACCAGCCAACACTTGAGGGATGGTGTAATAGATATCACACTGACCACCTTCACCTCCCATGTTTGTACAGACCAGCCAACACTTGAGGGATGGTTTAGTAGATATCACACTGGCCACCTTCACCTCCCATGTTTATACAGACCAGCTAACACTTGAGGGATGGTTTAGTAGATATCACACTGACCACCTTCACCTCCCATGTTTGTACAGACCAGCCAACACTTGAGGTGTAGTAGATATCACACTGACCACCTTCACCTCCCATGTTTGTACAGACCAGCCAACACTTGAGGGATGGAGTAGTAGATATCACACTGACCACCTTCACCTCCCATGTTTGTACAGACCAGCCAACACTTGAGGGATGGTTTAGTAGATATCACACTGGCCACCTTCACCTCCCATGTTTGTACAGACCAGCCAACACTTGAGGGATGGTTTAGTAGATATCACACTGACCACCTTCACCTCCCATGTTTGTACAGACCAGCCAACACTTGAGGGATGGTGTAGTAGATATCACACTGACCACCTTCACCTCCCATGTTTGTACAGACCAGCCAACACTTGAGGGATGGTTTAGTAGATATTCACTGACCACCTTCACCTCCCATGTTTGTACAGACCAGCCAACACTTGAGGGATGGTTTAGTAGATATCACACTGGCCACCTTAACTTCCCATGTTTGTACAGACCAGCCAACACTTGAGGGATGATGTAATAGATATCACACTGACCACCTTCACCTCCCATGTTTGTACAGACCAGCCAACACTTGAGGGATGGTTTAGTAGATATCACACTGACCACCTTCACCTCCCATGTTTGTACAGACCAGCCAACACTTGAGGGATGGTTTAGTAGATATCACACTGACCACCTTCACCTCCCATGTCTGTACAGACCAGCCAACACTTGAGGGATGGTGTAGTAGATATCACACTGACCACCTTCACCTCCCATGTTTGTACAGACCAGCCAACACTTGAGGTGTAGTAGATATCACACTGACCACCTTCACCTCCCATGTTTGTACAGACCAGCCAACACTTGAGGGATGGTTTAGTAGATACCACACTGGCCACCTTCACCTCCCATGTTTGTACAGACCAGCCAACACTTGAGGGATGGTTTAGTAGATATCACACTGACCACCTTCACCTCCCATGTTTGTACAGACCAGCCAACACTTGAGGGATGGTGTAGTAGATATCACACTGACCACCTTCACCTCCCATGTTTGTACAGACCAGCCAACACTTGAGGGATGGTTTAATAGATATCACACTGGCCACCTTCACCTCCCATGTTTGTACAGACCAGCCAACACTTGAGGGATGGTTTAGTAGATATCACACTGGCCACCTTCACTTCCCATGTTTGTACAGACCAGCCAACACTTGAGGGATGGTGTAGTAGATATCACAATGACCACCTTCACCTCCCATGTTTGAACAGACCAGCCAACACTTGAGGGATGGTTTAGTAGATATCACACTGACCACCTTCACTTCCCATGTTTGTACAGATCAGCCAACACTTGAGGGATGGTGTAGTAGATATCACACTGACCACCTTCACCTCCCATGTTTGTACAGACCAGCCAACACTTGAGGGATGGTGTAATAGATATCACACTGGCCACCTTCACCTCCCAGCACATTTCCTGGTACCCAGTTTAGGTTAGGCTGACCAGGCAGCCCAGATCAACTTTGGATGGGGATTCAAACACATAACCATCAGGCCAGCAGGTGAGTGTGCAGGCCACTGTGTTAGTGCAGTGTAGTACTAGTTAGTCAACAGTCTGGAGTGAGGTGTAGTAGTAGTTATCAGGCAATCTCAAGTGATGTACAGCAGCAGTTAGTAGACTCTCTACAGTTTTAGAGATTTAAAGGTATGCACTACATTTTAGTTTTGTCAAATTTTACCGGAGATTTTTTTGCGTAAATATTTGGTTTCTTGTTTTAGTGTCTCCGACTTAAGGATATATAGAGTTCTCGTGACGTTAAATTCCCCGATTATTTCAAGATCGCATTACAACAGAAACCGATTACCGAGTATTGTAGTTCCCTCCATTGTCTATCAATGTATACATCTTAGCTTCTCAAATTTTTCTTCTTACAGAGATAGTTGAGTTGAGTTGAGTTAAGAACCGACATCACTGCACTCAGGACATTCCCATATGTTCTTCGTCCCCTCGTTCAACAGCCAGCGAAGAGTCATACTACTAATCGTTCCCACCGCTATCTGATTAAAAGTTTTCCTGGTCTTCCCTCTCAGTTTTGAGATTCTTCCAGAACCCCTGCCGATCCCCCACAATCTCATTCTTTCCACATATGGGTTCTCAATCTGTTCCTCCGCCTTCTCCACCTGGTCCCACAAGTCCACGACCACCTCCCCCTTGTCCATAGGCAAAATTCCACCAAGAGGTGCGTTCCCTGCTAGCCTATCAGCCTGTTCATTCCCTTGTACACCCGCATGGCCAGGGCTTATGGAGATAAAGAGACTGTCGTTTTAAGACGTAAGTTGACTCATAAATTTTGTTTTATATAGACATTATGGATTGATCCAGTACAGTGGTTCTCAACCTTTTTTGGCCCATGCCCCCCCTTCACCTTATTTTCAGAACGTCATTCCCCCCTTTCGTATTTCCTACCTAAATATCGCGCCCCCGCCCCTACACAGTATATGTAATAATGGAAGCTAAATTTAATATCACATACTAAAACAAGTCTAGACGTCCACATAAAGCATGATTTGTGGGTCTACTTACTTTATAAATTGAATTTTAGAAGGGTTTGACGTATAGAAACGTACAGTATGAAGGGGAAAAACAATATCAAGTAACCAGGTTCTTGTATTAATGCGATCTTGAAATAATCTTAACCCCCCCCCCCCCCCCCCCCCCCCCCCGGAAACCCTAAAATTCCCCCCTGAGGGGGAATTCCCCACCGGTTGAGAACCACTGATCTAGTATGAATAATTCAATTGAGCATCCATTGTTAAGCGTACAGTGTAATATTCGACTATTTAAGTCAGTGGTTACATCCCAAACTTAAATCATTAAGATCACATGCTATGATGCCGTAATTTCCATGGCGGGAAAATGGTGGTTTTCTGTGTCATAATCCAGCGATGAAATCACAAATATCAAAATCAAAATCACAAATACTGAAGTATTGGAAAGATCAGGTTGTGTGACGGCTTATCCATGCTCAGTCTTTGTAGACTTAGACGGATAGGACAACTTAGGAGGATGGATGATGGTAGAATACCAAAGGACACCTTTTTTGGTGAATTACAGATGGGTAAGAGATCTCAGGGTCGGCCTCTACTACGATACAAAGATGTGTGTAAGCGGGACATGATTGATACAGGCATTGATAATGCACATTGGGAGCAAGTCGCCGCTGAACGTGTTGCATGGAGGGCAAACATCAGAAATGGAATAAAGACAAGGAGATAATTATTGCAGATAAGTCACACACCGAGCGTGTGAGACGTAAGATGGTGCATGATGGTGGAAATGACCACGTGTTCACATGCACCCACTGTGAACGGACATTTACAGTGCAAATTGGCCTTATCAGTCACATTCGCTATGGCCATATGTAAAAGTTATTATGCCTTTTTAAAGAACAAACTATCGTCTGTCAAAACGGCAAGGTGCCAATGAAATCCAGCGATGATCATTTAATATTCTAATGGATTATTCAGAGTGACTGAAATGATAATGAATGCATGTTTGCATTCAACACCCATTTTAGTATTAGTATTAATGTGTAAATTGTCATCACTCTACAAGTTCGGTTACATTTATTTTTGAGTAACTTTGTAAGGCAAATTCTCTGGTCAAAATTTATCTCCGCTTCGCGGCCTCGCATTGACAACCGTGCATGCTGACGTCATCACAGCATGATGTGGAGATGTATGTGTATATATATATATATATATATATATATATATATATATATATATATATATATATATATATATATATATATATATATATATATATATAAACAGAATGTATGTCTGTGGGGATGTATTTGATGCGTTCGATAACAGTCCATCCAATTGAGATGACATTTTCTACACGTCTTCTTTTCATTCCCGTGCAACCAACTGTCATAGTTTTTTTATTGTAGAATCAGCTATTTACTTACTAAAATTTAATAATTAAATTGACGTTTTAAATTGACTTTGACGTCAGTGATTCCACATCGCTGTCCAGGATGAAAGACCTGGGAGTAAGAATCGGCACAGCCAGACGCGAGAGGTACATCGGGAAAACAAAGCGCCTCGTCAACCAACACAGAATTGGCACTATTAGCCACCGGATGCTGATGAATATGCTGGGGGGAGGATCTGAGCACCTATGGACATGTCCGGAGTGCAACGAAGATACCCCAACTGATAACTGATAACTGAACTGATAATAATTAAATTACATGACTTAACATAAGAAATAATATATAAAGGGTCATAACTTTTAGTAGCATTGCTATATCTTAGGTTAAGTCCCCTGGCTATAGATAGATAGATAGATAGATAGATAGATAGATAGATAGATAGATAGATAGATAGATAGATAGATAGATCTGACCCGATAGATAGAGAGGGTGGGATAGACAGAGGGAGAGACGGACGGACGGACGGGCAGGCAGGCAAGCAGACAGTCAGACAGACAGATAGATAGATAGATAGATAGATAGATAGATAGATAGATAGATAGATAGATAGATAGATAGATAGATAGATAGATAGACAGACAGACAGCAGGCCGGCTCGTCAGACAGACAGACAGACAGTCGGGAACGGGAACTTATATGACTACTTATATGAATTAAATTAGATGCTCCCCATCAGGGGCTGGGCGAAGCCGGGCCGGGTCAGACAGACAGACAAGCAGACAGACAGACAGATAGATAGATCCCCGCCAGGGCCTGGGCAAAGCCGGGCCAGGTCAGCTAGTATATCTTCTTCTGCGCTCATCCGGATTTTTTTCTCTCGGATGTGACTGCGTTGTGCCTGTTTACAGCAGAGCTGCGTTCTTGCGCCGTTAGGCCGACACATCCGACTTCTGCGGGCATTTGTTGACCGGGTTAACCTTCCCGGAGCTAGTATATAATATTATATATATATATATATATATATATATATATATATATATAACTGGCAGTAGTTATCTGCCCTTGAGTTAGACAGCGGCAGTGGTAATATCCCTTGGCAATTGTGTAACCAACAGTTGTGTGAGTGTGTAGGTAGGTTGCAAAAAGTGAAAGGGTCAAAATCGTTTTTTACTATGTCTCTATTAAATGATAAACTGACACACAAACATGTATATCTCCCCTTAGAATTGACCTACAGACTTGAATAAGGTACAGTTGGATTTGTTTTTTCAAGAGCTATCCAACTATGCAGGTTATATAATTAAAAAACAATTTAGAAAATATTACTGAAGTGGCTATATAAAGGTGAGAGGATGAACTTCATTGCACCAGATGTTATCCCATATGGCTCTGTCTCTTTCTGTGAGGCAGCCTTTGCGCAAAAGCATTGCACAAACCACAAACCCTGTAGCTCCAGCGACAACCCTCAGGAGTCTCTGAGAAAATTGCATTTGTGAAGCGAATGATAAGAGTCTGCAATTGAACCCACAACCTTCGTAGTGTGAGGCAGGCAGCTTAACTACTTCAACATGGAGACTCCCTATCTAAAGTGATATGTAGTATTTGTTTGTAAACTATCGAAGTCATATTTAGTTGTAGTTAGTCATGCATCCCCGCTGACATGACATTAGCTGGTTGTAAATAACAAGAGGATGGAGTGACATATAAAGGTACATGTTTCACATGCTGCTTGACTGTCAAATTCAAATCTAATTCAGGTCATTATTTTAGGGAAAGGTGTATTTTAAAAAGAGAAACCTGATTGTCAAACTACCCTTTCCTCCTCTCCTCCATCCCATCAGTGATCAAATAAATACTTAATTACATTTCAAACAAAGATGAAAAAAGCAAGGGGTCCTTAGTGTAAATTAAAATCTCTCAGCAATTAGAAATTGTAAAGAGTAGAAAGTATGGAGAGCTGCCCTCGCACAATGTCAAAATTGAAAAAAAAACACCCACAAAGGAGCATTTGTGATCTCCATGTGATCTGGAGGAGCAGATGGGAGTGTCAGCAGATAGTTTCCTAGTCCAATCAAAATAACCTTTGAATCCTTTTAATCAAGCAATACCACAAACCACTTAAAACAGCTCACATTTTTGACCAAAAATAGCAGAGACCATTTCAGTTGTTTCATAAAATGAAGAAATCAGGACTAAAGTGGGGGTTATAGCTGCACTAGATTTTATTAGAAGGCAGCAAGTCAAATGGTTTGGCCATGCAAATAGGTTACCAACTAACAGTATACCACAACAAGCAATGATGTACAGACCTGAGAGAAACAGAGGAAGAGGCCGACCACGTAAACGATGGACACAGGGAATAACAGAGTCCATGGAAATATCGATACATGAAGACCATAAGCGGGCACTCTCCCGCTGTTTATACTTCACCTCGACACTGCAAGGTATAAGAGGAACATGATGAGATGGGATGAGACTATTACAATGTTCTTTAACAGAAGCAATGCAGGCTTGTGGAGAGAATGAAGTAAAATGGCTTATCAGGCTATCGAATGTAGCATGGATAGAGAGGCAAGTACCTGAAGACTGGCAAACGTATAATAGTTCTAATCTGCAATAAAACATGAAACAAAATAACTTTATAACTCTTATATGGATATGTCTCTTCTCAACTGTATAGAGAAAATGTATGCAAGTCCTTGAAAATAAGAGTAAGACTGTTAGTTGAATTAAACCTGAATATTAGGCAGTGTGCTTTTTGAAAAGAAAGACTTTATGGATGCTCTGTTTACGCCCATCAAATAAGTGAATTTACCACTGATTAAGAACAAAACAGAACTGTATTTTTGTAGATAAAGAGAAAGCATTTGATTAGGCAGACAGAAATAAACTGTGGAGGGTTATGACATCCAAGGACAACTACTTGAAAATAAAGTTGCAATGTATAAAAAGTTTGATAAGAACGCCATTTTGGTATTTTGACTACAATTCTATCAAGTGGTAATGTTAATCCCTCAGCTTATAGATTTTGCTATCTAAGCATGCAAACCTAAAATTTTATCATGTACTATAGTTCCATCCACCCACTTATTCATTTCTCTACCCACATATTTTCACCCACTCACCCATCCACCCCAACATCTTACAACCCACTGGTACCTTCTGAAGATGAACTCTAATCTTCTCTAAGTCTGCATCTGGTACATCTGTCCTGCCTACCAAACTCTGCAACAGGGAACACATTGACTGAATCACACTCCCTTGATTATGTGCCTGTAAATGTCAGAACATTTATATGAACATTTAAAGCGCAGGTACCAATTACAAGTATATTAACACTGCAAATAGCGACAATAAAACAGCAAAAATGTAAATATATATATGATGATTCAGTAATGTCCCTTGACATATAGAAAACAATCTATCTCATGCTATCTCTATGGGATCACAGCTGACCTCATGTGCTGTATCTTTGTATGAGCACATACGCTATGACTACATCCATGAGACATGGTCAAAGCAGTTCTTTGGAATGTTTCTGAGACCTGACACAGAATTCTCAGTCTATATTTCGAAAGGTCCATTCTGGATGCCTATGAACAGTGAAGTGATATAGATCTTATGCAGATCTATTGTCCAGGACATGCAGAGATGCAAGGCAATGAGTGGGTTGATATGTTTGTCTCAAGGGCACCAATTGTGGAGTTACACAAGATGGGCACAGGAACAAATACACATCCAATGATGCAATGCTGACACAACATGGCCAAGACTTCTGTCCCTTGGTGTCACTTGTGACTGCGAACAGTGAGATCATGGCCAAGACTTCTGTCTCTTGGTGTCACTTGTGACTGCGAACAGTGAGATCATGGCCAAGACTTCTGTCTCTTGGTGTCACTTGTGACTGCAAACAGTGAGATCATGGGCAAGACTTCTGTCTCTTGGTGTCACTTGTGACTGCGAACAGTGAGATCATGGGCAAGGACAAGCCAGCACATTCATAATCAGTGTGACACAGAAACAGTCACTCTGACGTCTGCTGACAGAGACGGGGCATAGATGGGTGTGTCCCATGTGCAATGACATGTATTCAAGATAATCAATCACACAATCATGACTGTGATGTCTCGTTTATGACCATGGGCTGATGAGCTTTAGAGGAAAACAAACTTCCTGCCACATAGCCTGATGTTCCTTAGATTGGTTCTCTTCTCCTAATCTGTTCCAGAGATCTTATGGCAATTGTCTACCTAGTTTTCTCAGATGCATCTTTTGCTGTATCTGCATGTATCTCTCTGCCTACCCTGACGTGCTTATGAGCATCCTTGCAATCAAGTGCAATTTCCATAATGAGACCATTTCTCTGTAGCACACCATTTCTATGTCACTTATCAATTCTGTGTAATATACTGGTTCCAACTAAAACATTAAATTTGGGTAACGTACTGGTTCTGTGTAACACATCAAGTCTGTGTAATATACTGATTCTGTGTAACAGATCAGATCTGTGTAATATACTGCTTCTTTGTAACACATTTAGCCTGTGTAATATACTGGTTCTGGAAACACATCAAGTCTGGGTAATATACTGATTCATTTAAACAGCCAGACACTGCAGTCCTTGACTGATAAAAAGAAGATAGCTCTCTTAAGAAACAAGGAAAGAACAACACATAACACTCTCAATGAGCTGAAGCAAGCTAGGAAGGATGTGCAATAGGTTACCATATTGGATCAAGTTATGTGAGTCCATTCAAAATGCAAGTGATAAGAGAAACATCATAAGCATGTATGAAGGGATAAAGAAAGCCTGTAGTCCAATGATCAAAAGAAGTGCACCACTGAAAACCTTGACCGGAAAAATCATCACTGATAAGAAACAGCAGATGGATACATGGGGAGAGCACTATTTGGAGCTTTACTCAAGTGAGACCAAACTAGCGGATAATGCCCTCAACGCCATAGAGGCCCTGACAACTCTTGACCACCATGACACACTTCCTCCCATAGCAAAAGTTAAGTGTGCTATAAATGAACTTGCATCTGGCAAGGCTCCAGGTAAGGATGGGATTCCAATAGAGATTATCGGGAGTGGGCAAAACACACCGACTCTACAGATCCACCAGCTAATAGAGCTATGCTGGCGAGAAGGACAAGTCCCACAGGATTTCAAAGATTCAAGCATCATAACACTGTACAAGAACAAGGGCGATCGAGGCGACTGCAACAACTATAGGGGTATCTCACTTCTGTGTATTGTTGGGAAAGTATTTGCAAGAATTTTCTGCGTAGACTTCAAGTCCTGGAAGATCAAGTCTACCCGAATCACAGTGCGGCTTCCGACAGAACCGGTCTACCATTGATATGATATTCTCATTGCGACAAATGCAAGAAAAATGCCGGGATCAAAATCAACCACTGTTTATTGCCTTCATCGACCTCACAAAGGCATTTGATTTGGTCAGTCGTGAAGGTCTGTTCAAGGCACTAAAAAAGACTGGCTGCCCACCAACTCTTCTGTCCATTGTGGAATCGTTCCACACAGGCATGAAGAGTATTATCAAGTTTGATGGTGCAACTTCAGAAGAGTTTGAAATCAAGAGTGGAGTTAAGCAAGGTTGTGTACTAGCCCGCACCCTCTTTGGGATATACTTTTCAATTCTACTGAAATATGCCTTTCGTGATCAGAATGCCGGTATATACATTCACTCACGCTCAGATGACGGCCTCTATAATGCTCAGAGATTGAAGGCCAAGACCAAAATTAGGAGGCTACTGATCAGAGAGTTGCTTTTTGCAGATGATGCTGCAATTAAGACCCACTCTGAGGAAGAATTACAGCGACTACTATCTGCATTCTCCAATGCTTGTTCTGAATTTGGTTTAACAATTAACAAAAATAAGACACAGATTATGTCACAAGGTGCACATAGGGTACCATCAATCTTTATTGACGATGCCGAACTGGAGATAGTAGACCATTTTACATATTTAGGTTCAGAGGTAAATAGCAAATTATCCCTAGATCAGGAAATCAACATCAGAATTGGTAAGGCAGCAACAACAATGAACAGGTTAACACAAAGAGTCTGGGAGAACAGGAAGCTTACTACCAGAACAAAAGTCCCTGTCTACCAAGCCTGTGTCATTGATTGATTGATTTAGGAACCAACATCACAGCATTCGGGGCATTCCAATAAGCGCTCCGCCCCCATCCTTAGCAGCCTTCGAAGAGTTCCAACACTAATAGTACCAGTAGCAATCTGATTATATGTCCGTCTCGCTTTTCCTCTGAGCGTCGATCATCTGCCAGATCCCCTCGTCACCCCTTGCTGTCGCATTCTTGCCAGACCATGGTGATCCATTTGCTCCTCCGAGGTGTACACGTGCTCCCACAAGGCCGCAACCACGTCTGCCTTATCATGCATCAATACTCCGCCAAGTTTTGCAGAGCCAGCCAATCTGTCCCCCTGTTCATTCCCCAGCACACCAGCATGCCCTGGAGAAAAGATCCAGACGATGCTTGTCACCCGTGACTTCCAAAGCTATGGCACAAAACCTGGTAAACTTACTCAAACCAAGAGAAACTTTTTCTCAACTTACTCACACCAAGAGAAACGTTTAACCAGCTTTCATATGCAGTGTCTGTGAATAATACTTGGGATTAAGTGGCAAGACAAAATCAAAAATACTGAAGTATTGGAAATATCAGGTTGTGTGATGGTGTGTTCCATGCTCAGTCTTCATAGGGAGCAAGTCGCCACTGAACATGTTGCATGGAGGGCAACTATCAGAAATGGAATAAGGACAAAGGAGAAAATGATTGCAGATAAAGCACACATCGAGCGTGTGAGACGTAAGATGGTGCATGATGGTGGAAATGACCACCTTATCAGCCACATTCGCTATCGCCATGGGCTGTAGTTATTTTGCCTTTTTGAAGCACAATGTACCAAACTATCGTCTGTGAAGACGGCAAGGTGCCAATGAATGAATGTAACACATCAAATCTGTGTAATATACTGGTTCTGTGTAACACATCAAGAGATTGTGAAATATACTGGTGCTGTGTAACACATCAAGTCTGTGTATTATACTGGTTATATTAACACATCAAGTCTGTGTAATATACTGGTTCTGTCTAACACATCAAGTCTGTGTAATATACTGGTTCTGTGAAACACATTAGGTCTATGTAATATACTGGTTCTGTGTCACTAAATGTACTGTGTAGCATTTCTCATCTGTTTAACATACTGGATCTCTGTAACATTCTAGCTCTGTGTCACTAAATGTTCTGTATAGCATATCTCATATGTTTAACATAAAGAATCTCTGTAACATACCTGTTGCGCCTCATGTCCAGTGACTCCTGTCACCCGTTTCACATTCTGGGCTCTGGTGGACATTCCAGTCAGACAGAAATCCTCCAGGTCAAATGTGTTCCTCACATGCCTGAAATATCAAAACAGTTCATCGGTTGACAATATTATCCCTTTATATGCCGGTCTACTTGGTGATGGCATTGCGGATGCGATTCATAATGCCGCTTACCCACGTTTAAAACACAGCAGTGACCGATTTGGCAGCAGACCATGTCTCACTGGTTTTAACGTGTTGGTATGGGAGTCGGTTGTTCAGAAAGCAATGGCAAACTACTGAACATAAAACTTGCCAAGACATCAACAATGGCAGTAAAATGGTGGTGTCGATTGCAACATCCTGTAAAGGGTATGCAACTTTAAAAACACAAAAATGCCTTAAAAACTGAAACAATTTATATGTAGATGATACTATCTCATCATATGTCTGAAATATCCAAAGAGTTAATCTTTAGACAATACTATCTGATCACAAGCCTGAAATATCCAAAGAGTTAATCTGTAGACAATACTATCTGATCACAAGCCTGAAATATCCAAACAGTTAATCTGTAGACAATACTATCTGATCACAAGCCTGAAATATCCCACAAATTCATCTACAGATGACACTATCCCTTCATAAATCTAAAATTCTTAAACTGTTCATCTGCACATGATACTACCCTATTTTATGTCTGAAATGCTCAAATAGTTCTGAACATTATACTATCTCATCATATGCTGAAATAGTTGCTTAAACTGTTCTTCCATAGATGATACTATCACATTACATGTTGAAATACTTGCTTAAACTGTTCTTCCATAGATTATACTATCACATTACATGCTGAAATACTTGCTGAAACTGTTCTTCCATAGATGATACTATCACATTACATATTGAAATACTTGCTGAAACTATTCTTCCATAGATGATACTATCACATTACATGCTGAAATACTTGCTTAAACTGTTCTTCCATAGATGATACTATCACATCACATGTTGAAATACTTGCTGAAACTGTTCTTCCAAAGATGATACTATTACATTACATGTTGAAATACTTGCTTAAATTGTTCTTCCATAGACGATACTATCACATCACATGTTGAAATACTTGCTTAAACTGTTCTTCCATTGACAATACTATCACATCACATGTTGAAATACTTGCTGAAACTGTTCTTCCATAGATGATACTATCACATCACATGTTGAAATACCTGCTGAAACTGTTCTTCCATAGATGATACTATCACATCACATGTTGAAATACTTGCTTAAACTGTTCTTCCATAGATGATACTATCATATCACATGTTGAAATACTTGCTGAAACTGTTCTTCCATAGATGATGCTATCATATCACATGTTGAAATACTTGCTGAAACTGTTTTTCCATAGATGATACTATCACATTACATGTTGAAATACTTGCTTAAACTGTTCTTCCATAGATGATACTATCACATTACATGTTGAAATACTTGCTTAAACTGTTCTTCCATAGATGATACTATCACATCATAAGCTTAAATACTTGCTTAAACTGTTCTTCCATAGATGATACTATCACATCATAAGCTGAAATACTTGCTTAAACTGTTCTTCCATAGATGATACTATCACATTACATGTACATGTACATACAAAAACTCAAAAAGTTCACCTGAAGATCATACTATGTTATCACATGCCCAAAACACTTAAACTCTTCATTCGTGCATGACACTGTCCTATCACATGCCTGAAATACTTGCTTAAATTTCATCCGTAGATGATACTATCCCATAAGTGTTAAAATATTTATGTAAACTGTTCATCCGTATATGATGCTGTTACATTTATATGCTGAAATGCTTGCTTAAACTGTTCATCTACAGATGATACTATTCCATCATCATGTGCTACGTCAAGAGAGTGTAGGCAGTCATGGTTCAGTGTCTTGGATCAGGCCATGGAATTATGTCATGTGACTAAGTCATCCAAGAATTTCTCTCTTTGTCTTCTCCTTGCTCTTTTCCCATACATTTTGCCAAATTTCACTAAAGTTTCAAGTTTACTTCTCTTCATAACATGTCCAAAATTTTGACTGTAATGTCTAATTTAGTCGTTAATTTACAGTTTTTATATGTTTCTTGAAGGGTTACCTCATTCGTTTTTCTGTCCTTCTGTAGTTTTCTCTACATTTGCCTCAGAAATCGCATTTATGTTTCTCATCTTATTTGTTTATTTTCATAGGTGTAATCTTGTCCTCCATAATGTTCAGTAGACTTCAATATCTCTTATTGGATCATGCCAAGAAAACATTCATTGTCATATGATGTTTAATAGTTGTCTATATTTGACAGTGGGAATTTGTTATTTGGTCTGTTCTCTGTCCAGTTTATCCATCACATCCTATGATAATAGCACATCTAAAAAACTTCCAAGTTCTTTTTATTTCTTTTGTTTAATCTAATGTTTCAGAGCCATAAGGTGTTATGGGCCAGAAATGCATTGTGATTATTAATTTCCACAATTCAAAATAATGATGTTATTTGATGTTAAGAATGTTTGTTCCTCTCAAAACAATGTTTCAGCTACTACAGGACTTTGATGTTATTTCTGTTTCACTTCAATCACTTATTGCCTTTCCAATGATAAGAATATTAATAACTGCGGTTACAACAATGTAAATACTTACGTCCCTGCACACAGCTCTCTACTGACTACATCCACATCCGGTGATCCAATAGTTATCACAGATACCTCTCTTGGATATTCCTGTAAAGCAGAGGTGTAGTCTCTAAACTATAACCTTTATAACACGAAGAACATCTTATGCAAAACTTTTCTGTAATTGGAAGTGAGATAGAGAACATATGCATAGAACAAATTTTAACATGCAGACCCGAACCATGAACAACTAGTGAAAACGCACCCAAAACAATAAGTTCAATGGAAGACACAGTAATGTGGTTTTAAAGGACAGCCATCTGTCATCTAAATGTTTTGAAAGAGGCTAAAGTACTTTTTTTAAATAACGTATCACAAACATCAGAAAGAGCCAGTCAGCATTTGCACCACATTCATCATTAAGTGCCTTGCTGACTGGCAGGGGTGATCATTCTTCTTCACAAATTTCTACCTTCAACAGCATGGATCAATTCATGTGTTCACTCAAGAATTTTCTCAATGAATTCCTCTTTATCTATTTCCACAAATCCTTACAGTTGCTACAAGTTCCAGATTTTGTCTTCTCATGTGGCCAAAAAATGATGACTACCTCTTTTTGATGTTTGTCATAAGTTGTCTTGGCAACTTCATCTTCCTAAAAATGTCAAGATTGCTCATTTCGACTTTTTGAGAAATTTTCAGCATTCTTCTATAAAGCCACATCTCCAAGGCTTTTAGGGATTTTTTCGCCTGTTTACTAATCGTCAGGGATTTGCAGCCATATGTTAAAACTAGTTCTTTAGCTAGTTATGAGTAGAGAAAAAAACTGGAACATATTGTCAGATGTAATATAAAATATTTATCGAAAAAGAATAGAAGAAGACAATGAAAGACTATTCATGACTGTTTTTCATTAATTATAGCACATTAATACATTCTACTGGAGATGGTGATTGTAGAGAACCAATACACCATTGTCTGTTGGTAACGCACTTAGTGATGATATATACCAGGCACTAAACTTTAACTCTTACAGCTCAACAGTTACTTAGCTTGATAGCTAAACAGTCACTACACTTGGCAACTCAATAGTCAATACATTTGACAACTTAAAAGTCAACAAACATAATAAAACAACAGTCACTCATCTAATCTCATCATGTTCCTCTTGTACCTTGCGGTGTCGAGGTGAAGTATAAACCTTGTGAGAGTGCCCGATTATGGGCTTTGTATATTGACATTCCCATGGATTCTGCTATTCCAACGTCGGCCTCTTCCTCTGTTTCCATCTGGTATGTACATCATTGCTTGTTGTGGCATGCTGTTGACTGGTAACCTACTTGCATGGCCAAACCATTTGACTTCCTGCTTTCTAATAAAATCTAGTGCTGCTTTAACCCCCACTTTAGTCCTGATTTCTTAATTTCTGATCTTATCTCTTCTTGATAACGTGACAACTGGAAAGATCGAGGGGAAGAGAGGCAGAGGCAGACCAAGAGAAATGATGCTGGATGGACTGAGACGGTGGCATGGAGGAATATCATCAGCAGAGTTGATCCAGAACACCAAAGACCGAGATCTGTGGAGAGCCATGAACGCCTACGCCAGCCGGCACGGCACTTGATGATGATGATGATAAGTTGAGTTTTCTTCTCAGGAATCTCATTTCTGTTGTGATTTTTCTTTTCTTTTCTCTTTTTCTGTCATTGTCCAGGTTTGGCATTGTTAGCACAAAGTTGGTAGGAAGATTGTGTTGTAAAGTGCTTTCTTAGTAGTTATTGATACATGTTTGTTCTTTAGTATTGGTGCCATTTGTCCAATGAGTTGATTTGCCTTATTGCACCTATTTTCGATCTCGTCTTCTGATCTGCCATTTGATGATATTATACTTCCTAGGTACTTGAAACTCTTTACTTGTTTCAAGGGATGTTCGTTGAGGTGAATTGTTGTTGTTTGTTCTTCTTTAGTTATAGCCATTACCTCTGTTTTGCTTGTGCTAATTTTCATGTTATGTTCCCTACACATTTCGTTTAGACTATTCATGTGGTCTTGTAATTCAGCTTCTGATTTTGCTATTAGTGCTTGGTCGTCCGCAAACAGTTCTCTAATGGTTAGATTTGCAGATGGTTCTTCTTCTGTGTTCTCGTCATGCAGTATTCTTGCTGTCTCTGCTTGGCTGGTTTCTTTACATATGTTGTCTATATATGTTATGAACAAGAGTCACTAAACTTGATAATTTAACAATCACTAAACTTCCTATCTCACTAGTCATTAAACGTAGAAACTCAACAACCACTAAACATTGTATCACAACAGTCACTTAACTTGGTACCTCAACAGCCTCTAAATTTCACAACTCAAGAGTCACTAAACTTGATAACTCAACAGTCACTAAACTTGATCATTCAGCAAAGGAAAATACCAGTTTTCTGTTACTATTTTTTGTGTTGAGATAAGTATATTTTTTTGCTCCTGAGATAAGTATTCATTTTTATTCTTTTGTTTTCTTTGATAAATTCTTTGGACAAAACATTTGCTTGTTTCTGTGTGTGTTTGACCTTTTGTTGAGCATGCAAGTCATATTTTATGTTTTTATTCAGACTCCAGTATCAGCAATGGCAAACTCAATCAATCAATCATGTGCCATGCCAGAAAGCGTGGGCGGTCATAACTCGCCATTTCACTCGATTACCAGAGTCGTGGATCAGCTCAGTATTCCTGTCTCGTCCATGCCATGTGGCCAAGCCATCCAGATATTTTCCTCTCGGCCTTCCTCTTGGTCTGTTCCCTTCGATCTTGCCAGTTGTCACTAAGTTCTCCAGTCCATTTCTTTTCATAACATGTCCAAAAAATTTTGACTGTCTACGTCTAATTTCTCTAATCAATCTACGATTTTCATGTCTCCTGTAGTACTTGGTCATTGGTTTTTCTATCTGTCCATGGTGTTCTTTGCATTTTCCTCAGAAACCACATTTCTGCAGCCATCAGATGTTTTTCAGCTTGACTGCACATTGTCCAAGTTTCACATCCATACAAAAGAACAGGTTCTATGTATCCCCTCAACACCCTTTTTCTCGTTTCAATTGACATCTTTTTATTGGTCAGAATGTTTTTCATCTTGCTAAAGGCTACTTTTGCCATGGCGATTCTTGTTCTAATCTCTTCAAGGCATCTCCCATCAGATGTTATGGCTGTTCCGAGATAATTGTACCGATTCACTTGTTGAAGAATATTCCCATTTACTTGTATATTACATTGTGGTACTTCGTTCTTCCTAGTGACGACAATGGCAAACTACCTTCAGCAAAACTTGCCAAGAAACCATAACAACTATGACCTCTATCTAGGCCAACAAGCAGCGGTTAGAATAGATGGCGAGACATCAGATTGGTTTGACATCAAGCAAGGAGTCCGTCAGGGATGTGTGCTGTCGCCCTATTTGTTTAACCTGTACGCCGAAAATATAATGATAAATGTAAGAGATGATATAAATAGGGAGATATATGATGCCCTAAATATCGGTGGTCTTGACATACCAGAGATTCGGTATGCTGATGATACAGTATTGCTATTCACAACACAGACTGGTATAGAAAACCTAATAGCCTCAACCCAATTGAATAGTGAAAATCATAGCTTGTATCTTAACATAGCAAAAACAAAGATAATGCATACAGATAAAACCACTATGGAGAAAAAAATATATGTTAATGAGGAAAAATTGGAGGTGGTGGAAAATTTTGAATATCTTGGGTCATTGATTACCAACAACGGTGACACAATGAAAGAAATTAAACAACAATTATCAATTGCTCTTCAAAGACTAAAACAACTGAATAAATTATGGAATGGGACAGACAGAACTATAAAAATTAGATTTTTAAGAGCATGCATCTTTCCCATTGCAACATACTCCTGTGAGACCTGGACACTTACTGAACAAGCTCAACATCACATAAATGCCTTTGAATATAAATGTTATAGACGAGTTCTAAGAATATCTTGGGTAAAGAAAAGAACAAATGCATCAATACTTCAAGAGCTGAATATTGAAGAAGGTTGCTGAAGGGCAAAACAAAGAAAATTTAAATATTTTGGTCACTTGAAACGTCACAAAAGTTTGGAGAGAACAATAATGGAGGGGTATATGCCTGGGAAGAGAGGAAGAGGAAGGCCAAAGAGAAGATGGGTGCAGGATGTGGCGAATGATCTCCAGATGGGTGTATCATACGCGGGGCATCTTGCTTATGATCGAGAGGTTTTCCGGAAGGTTGTTAGGGGAGCGAGGTTCTGCAAAAGACATGCTACTGAATGAATGAATGAATGAATGAATGAATGAATGAGTATCAGCTTAGTAGCAGTCAACCCCCTTTTCCAATAACATTTTGAAAATGCAACAGTCACTAATCTTGACCACCCAACAGTTATTAAACCTGATCCATCATAGACCACAAAACTAACTGTGACAACCAACAATCACTAAACTTTCACTACGACAGTCAACAGCCCCAAAACTGTAATTCTTACAACACAACAGCCACTAGTGTCATCTCTCACTGCCTTTATCTATATTGTTTCTTCTTTGATTTATCAAAATAAGGTGTAAGTGATTATGTCATGTGCTTGACTACAACACATCTATCAATGAAATTCTGGTCCGATATGGCAGATAGACTGTGAGCTGTTAAGGCATTTGGAGTGTTTTTGCTTCTGGCTATGGTTTGTTATGCATTTTCCTCATTTTGGACTGGTAGTACATGGTTCCATAGCCACGCTACTGAGTTAAGTGTGTGGAACGACACTGTGAGCTGTGGATTTCAGGTGGAATACTTTTACATCTGTCTGCGATGGTTTGTATTGTGAACTATGGTGGGCAGTCGGTTTCTGAACTAGCTGATTTTGCCTTATGCAATAATGTGTGTGCAGCAGCTGGTTTTCTAATGACTGCCACCTCCATTAGTGATGAATTCTAATTTTAATGGCAAACTGTTGTGTTGGCATTCTGGCAGCAGCTTATTTATGTATGTCTGTGCATGCTGTTGGTTTGTTGGGAATGTTGTTTGTTCCACTTTCCATATGCGACAGTGAGGAGCATTTTGTGTGATATTCACTGGCACAGAAATGGGGCATTATGGGGTGACCCTTCGCCGTGAAGATGAAACAATGACTAACGACTAACTAATTTCTGTTCAATTAAAACATAAAAATTAAAAGTAATTTCTTGAACCATTCTGCTAAATGGATGTGAAATGATAAAACTACATATACTAGATTTGTGCTATCAGGTGAAATAGCCAGCTCCCTTCTTTGTCATTACTATGTTAAGGCATTATCTGGTATCAGGTGCAACAGCCAGCTTTCATCCTTGCCATTCATTAGGTCACAGAATTATCAGGTGAGCTAGCCAGCTTTCATTCTTGCCATTCAGTAGGTCATGGCATTATCAAGTGGTGTGGCCAGATTTCATTCTTGTCACTCAGTAGGTCACAGCATTATCAGGTGGAGTGGCCAGATTTCATTCTTGCCACTCAGTAGGTCACAGCATTATCAGGTGGAGTGGCCAGATTTCATTCTTGCCACTCAGTAGGTCACAGCATTATCAGGTGGAGTGGCCAGATTTCATTCTTGCCACTCAGTAGGTCACAGCATTATCAGGTGGAGTGGCCAGATTTCATTCTTGCCACTCAGTAGGTCACGGCATTATCAGGTGAGCTAGCCAGC
The DNA here is from genome assembly GCA_963921405.1 of Cepaea hortensis. Taxonomy (NCBI): domain Eukaryota; kingdom Metazoa; phylum Mollusca; class Gastropoda; order Stylommatophora; family Helicidae; genus Cepaea; species Cepaea hortensis. Next base: position 61,598,714 of record OY992883.1, read on the forward strand.
TCCCTTCCCTGCCTTTGACTACATCATAACATTATCAGATCAAGTCACAAGCTCTCATCCTCGCTGCATACTATGTTGTAACATTATGAGGTTGTGAGGCCAACTTCTGCCATTGAAATGTTTCTATCTCAGAGAAATTGCTGGGGCAAATTTCACAAAACTGGGTTAGTCAGTGAACTGAATGTAGCTTGAAATAATCTCTGCTCAAACAGAGACTGAAGAAGCATCATTGCACTGGTAAACCAATGCAACCAGTTTTCTTCATTCATATTATCCCGTGTCAAAAAATCATCAAAGATGAACACTGTAGTACTGTACATTCTAATAATAACAAGAGAGTGTGCAATTGATCACCTCATTCTGCAACAGCTTGAGTTTATGCAATTTTAACGCACAATCAAGTGGCATCACACTTCGAGACACTGGGAGTTCTCTCTTGATTGTGTCCCTTATATCTCCTTCTATCCTGTTGATGAGGCTTGTATCGACTGCAGTCTGGAAGTAAAGGAAGATAAGTAACATATCATGCATGTGTTGAGCAAACTGTAACGTAAACTGAAATCTCTCTGATAGAGGCTGCTGCTCCATGAAAACATGGATCTAGTTCAGAAGTTCAAGTAATTAGTACTTGGGAAATGACATTGAACTCATTCTGTACAGAACACCTCAATATACTTTTATTGCTTACTGTTAATAATGTATTTTCCTCTACTCCTAGTGCCTCATTCCGATGTTATATTCATCATCATCAAGCATCTTGCTGACTGGCAGGGGTGATCATGCTTCTCCACATCTTGTCACCTCCGACGGCATGTATCAATTCACGTGTTTACTCCCTTCCAGGACTACCTGAAATTATGCACTAACTATAGAACTGTTGCCCTGATCAGTCATGCAAGTAAAATTCTACTAAAAATCATAATGGGAAGACTTCGTAAGAAAATGGAAGAAGAAATTAATGTGGTTCAAGCTGGATTTAGACAAGGAAGAGGAACAAGAGATCACATTCTCAACAAGCGTTTAATAATAGAGAAGTGCAGAGAATTTAATGTAAACCCATGTTTTGTGGATTATTCAAAGGCATTTTGACTGTGTACAACATCAGAAACTTTTGGGAAATCATGAGGAATAAGGGCTTTCCACCACATGTAATACAACTCATAAGAATGCTCTATCTAGACCAAGCAGCGGTTAGAATAGATGGCGAGACATCAGATTGGTTTGACATCAAGCAAGGGGTCCGTCAGGGATGTGTGCTGTCCCCCTATTTGTTTAACCTGTACGCCAAAAAAATAATGAGAAATGTAAGAGATGATAAGATTGAACGAACAAACTTTATTTTTAAAGGGTACCAAATTGGGCACGCAGGCCCGTCTTAAATTCGGCCCTTCCAATCACTCATCTTTCGTTCATCAGTGCATAGTGCATTCCCATAGGAAAAAAACAAACATTGTCAAATGAATGTTGTAAACATAAAAAATGCATGTTACAATGTTATGAGACAAATCCCCCACCCACCCATTCCCTATCCATCCGTGTGTCCCCCACACACACATTCACTACCCAACCACACACATACCCACAGGCACATATATTCCCCCATCCATCCACCCATCCCCCAACCCACACACACCCCCACATACACCATCTCCCCACCCATACACACACATCCCCACCCACCACACACATCCTCCACCCATCCACACACAAACCCAGGCACACATGCATGCATGCACCCATCCATCACCCATACACACATCCCCCACCTTCACACATTTTCCCACCCACACGCACACATCCTCCACCCATCCCATAACCTACCAACACTCACCCACCCACATATCCTCCACCACCCACCCACACACACCCAACCACTCAGCCAAACACACATCCCCCAACCACATATCCAACACCCACATATTCCCGCCAACTCACATATCCCACACCTACCCACACACAAAACCCGCACCCACCCACACATCCCCAACTTACATAATCTCCCCCACCCACACATCCCACTCACCCCCAACCTACACACTCTCAACCTCCCACACATCCTCCATCCACCCACTTGCCAACCACCCCCCCACCCCCCGATCTCTAATCACATATCCCTTAACTACACATCTCACCACCCATACACTCACACACACATCCCCACACCCATACACACATCCCCACCCACCAACGCATTCCTCATCCAAAAACACACACCTCCGACCCACACACACCCCACCACCCACATATACCCCACCCATACACATCCACCGCTCACACACATCTTCCCACCCACACACACATCCCTCATCCATACACTCATCTCTCACACACATCCACCCACTCACGTACTCATCCATCAACCACTCACACCCACACATCACCCACCCATGGGAGTCTCTGTGGTGAAGTGGTCAAGCCATTTGACTTGGGCTCCGAAGGTTGTGGGTTCGATTCCAGGCCGCATCCTTCGGTTCATGAGTAAAATTTTTCGTAGACTCCTGAGGGTCGTCGCTAGAGCTACGGAGTTTGTGCTTTGTGCGATGCTTTCCACGCTGTGGAAAGAGACCGAGCCATATGGGATAAAACCCGGTGCAATGAAGTTGACCCTGTCGACTTTTAGGCGACTTTAAGCGACATCACCCACCCACCCATCAACACATGCATCTCTCATCTACCCTCCCACCCACACACACTCCAAAGCTATATGACGCTCTAAATATCGGTGGTCATGACGTACCAGAGATTCGGTATGCTGATGATACAGTACTGCTATCTACAACACAGAATGGTATAGAAAACCTAATAGCCTCAACCCAGTTTAATAGTGAAAATCACAACTTATATCTTAACATAGCAAAAATAAAGATAATGCATACAGATAAAACTACTATGGAGAAAGAAATATATGTTAATGAGGAAAAATTGGAGGTGGTGGAAAATTCTGAATATCTTAGGCTATTGATTACCAACAACGGTGACACAATGAAAGAAATTAAACGATGACTATCAATTGCTCTTCAAAGACTAAAACAACCGAATATATTATGGAGTGAGACAGACAGAACTACAAAAATTAGATTTTTAAGAGCATGCATCTTTCCCATTGCAACATATGCCTGTGAGACCCAGACATTTACTAAACAAGCTGAACAGCGCATAAATGCCTTTGAATATAAATGTTATAGGCGAGTTCTAAGAATATCTTGGTTAAAGAAAAGAACAAATGCATCAATACTTAAAGAGCTGAATACTGAAGAAAGTTGGCTATTAAAGACGATAAAACAAAGAAAATTGAAATATTTTGGTCACTTGAAACGTCATGAAAGTTTGGAGAGAACAATAATGGAGGGGTATATGCCTGGGAAGAGAGGAAGAGGAAGGCCAAAGAGAAGATGAGTGCAGGATGTGGCGAATGATCTCCAGATAGGTGTATCGGATGCGGGACATCTTGCTTATGATCGAGAAGTTTTCCGGAAGGTTGTTATGGGAGCGAGGTTCTGCAAAGGAGATGCTACTGAATGAATGAACTCCATTCGATGCCATGAAACAAGACTGTCAAGAATTTTGTCCCGATGTCTTCCTCTCTCTCTTTCCCCAAATCTTTCCAGTTGTCACATGTTCCAGTTTTTGTCTTCTCATAATGTTCGAAACAATACATTTCCTTAGTGAATTTAAACAAAGAAGCCACAAGCAATATATTGCAGAATATATTGCAGGATATATTGCTTGGCATATTTTGCTGCATCTTGTCAGGTGCATGCTGCAGAGTTTGCATTCATCCGCAGTCTTTGTCCGGATGTGATTGCGTTGTGCCTGTTTACAGCGGAGCTGCGATACTGCACCTTTAGGCTGACACATCCAACTTCTGCGGGTGTTTGTTGACCGAGTTAACCTTCCCAGGAGTTATATATCACCATCATCATCATGTGCTGTGCCGATAAGCTTGGGCAGTCATATTTTGCCATCTCACAAGATCACCAGAGTCATGGATCAGCTCAGTAGTCTTGTCTCGACCATACCACGTGGCCAAACCATCCAGGTATTTATTTCTCTGCCTTCCCCTTGTTCTTTTCCCCTCAAACTTGCCAGTTGTCACCAAGTTCTCCAATTTATTTCTTCTCATGTGTCCAAAGAATTCTGACTGTCTACGTCTAGATTCTCTAATCAGTTTACGGTTTTCATTTGTTTCTTGTAGGACTAGGTCATTGGTTTGTCTGTCTGTCCATGGTATTCTTTGCATTTTCCTCAGAAGCCACATTTCCATAGACATCAGATGTTTTTCAGCTTGTCTGCTCATTGTCCATGCTTCACATGCATACAAAAGTGTTGTTGTTTGTCCATCAAGAATGATGATGACCATTCATTTCATCCAGTGGGGTTGAAGGTATGGAGCCGTGGGTTCTAAGATGGCTGATAAGGCCTATTTTGGCTCGAAATGTTCTTTGACAATGTGGGCAAAGAATGCTTGACGTTTCTGGAGGAGGATTTCCTGCAGTGGTTTTTCTGTCCTGCCTTTTCTTCACAGCTCTTGCAGTCCTGGTTGCCTCACATATGACTGCACCCTTGCGTAATGATGCACGCCACGAATTTCGGTCTCTGGCTGCAGCCTCCCAGGTGTCATGATGAATTCCAAAAGCATTCAGTGAGATTTTCAGAGTGTCTTTAAAGCGTTTCCTCTGGCCACCTTGGGAGCGTTTACCACAACGAAGTTCGCTGTAAAAAATTTGTTTAGGGAGCCTGTGATCTGGCATGCGAGTCAAGTGACCAGCCCAGCGAATCTGATTCTTCATCAGTATAGTGTGGATACTGGGCATGGACGCTCTTTCTAGGACTTCAGTGTCTGGAATCTTGTCTTGCCATTTAATCTTCAGTAGCTTCCTTAGGCAGACTGTGTGGAAGTGGTTTAATTTCCTAGCGTGTCGCTGGTAAACAGTCCAGGTTTCACAAGCATATAGCAGTGTGGATAATACAACTGCTTTGTAGACTTTTAGCTTTGTTTGCAGGCTTATTCCAGTTCTGTCCCATACATTCTTGTACAGTCTGCCAATACAGTACAGGTTTTATGTAGCACTTAAACACTCTTTTTCTCGTTGCAATTGACATCTTTTTATTGATCAGTATATTTTCTATTTTGCAAAAGGCTACCTTCACCATGAAGATTCTTTTCTAATCTCTTCAAGGCACCTCCCATTAGATGTTAGGCAGCTGTACCGATTCACTTGTGTAAGAATATACCCATTTATATGTATGTTACATTGTATTTCTATCTTCCTAGTGACGACCATAATCTGTGTCTTCTTACAATTTAATTCTAATTCTAGTTCTTCACTGTGTACAACAACCGCATCTACTAAATGTTGCAGATCCTGCTCATTGTCTGCAATCAATCCACATATCTAATGTTATTGATGTTACATCCCCCAATGGTGATTCCTTTTATATTTTCTACATTTCTAAAAAAAAATGTTTGCTGTAAAGGGAAAATATATTATAAATGGGTGAAAAAATTAATAATAATTAAGCTGAAACAATTAAGACACATAGTCACAGATATTTTTCAAATGTGATTCAAAAGGAAAGTTATTACAACAACCCCCCCCCCCCCCCCCCCACACACACACCCACACGCACACCTTAGGCTGTTGTGTTGTCACTTCCACAGTTTATTCATCGACAACTTCCATTTGTTGGCTTGTTGAATAGATGTAACTCAAATGGAATAATAAGCCACCTAGAAAGCTGATAATGTTTTCATTTGCAAAAAAGCAAGTTAATATATATTGTGGAGCCATGAGCGAAACTAGAACATTATATACAACAAAAAGAAAGAGGCAAACAGCTTTGTTTGGTCATGAGATGAGAAGAGAGTCGCTGGAGAACATCGTGACAACTGGAAAGATCCAGGGGAAGAGAGGCAGAGGCATACCACGAGAAATGATGCCGGATGGATTGCGACGGTGGCATGGAGGAATATCAACGGCAGAGTTGATCCAGAAAACCAAAGACAGAGATCTGTGGAGAGTCATGAACGCCTACGCCAGTCGGCACGGCACTTGATGATGATGATGATGATGTGGTAACATCTCTATGTGACAACATGTATCTGTTTTTATGTGTAATATGTTGGTAGCTACTTCAATAAATAAAACAGATGCTGGTGAAGAACAAGACATGGAAGAAATGACAACAAACCTACCAGCGTATGAACATCTAAAGTCAACTTGTAGGGGGTCACAGAAGACCCTTGTTGCTGGGTGGAAGGTATCACTTCTGTCAGAACTGAGTTGACCAGGTGGGTGGCAGTGTGGTTTCGCATACAACCCTCTCTGTTTGCCTGCAATAGACATGGCATTCTTGAATTCACACAAATATATCAGCTGCATCACTAACATCAACACATCTAAACTTCTTATTCTTGTTCTTTCTTAGTATACCCAAAAACTCGTAGAGGACAGCCACCATGCATATAAACACATGTTCATTTGTGTAAGTGCGTCAGAAAGACAACAAATTGCAGTTTGTGAACATGAAGCCAAACCAGCTACTGCTGTGTGATTAGCCAAAGAAGGTCTGGCTATAGAGGCAGAGGAAGACCAACAATCAAATAGATCGTATGCTACACATACTCAACACAGTCTAGGATATAAATGTGGCTCAACACTGAAAACTTCAACATGTTGCTGTGCTTAACAGTAAATGTGGACCAACAATATATAGTAAAAAAAACACTGGCTAATTCAATGAAGCCACTAAAGTGTTCACTACATAATGACAATTATACAAACTTCAATGAAATGTTGTAAGTACAATACTGTTTTCTGTTTACTAGGCCAGATTTCCTATTCTATATTTAGTTTGATTACTTATATTCTGATTTACAGCCCATATCTGATATTCCATGATAAATTAAATAATTTAACACAATGTCTTCAACAAAAAAGTTACAAACAGATGGCACAATTTATTCCCCAGAATATTTATTGAACCTCATCGGAAGTGTACCACAGAAAAAATAAAATAATTAATATCTGTCCTCGTTATTTTCTTCTCCCTTGCACGTCCTCAGATATCCATGATATATTTGAAGAAGGGTGCAGCAGTCACTCTGAGGTTGTGGATTCTACCATTGAGTTTGTCCTGTAATCAAGCTAGTAAAGACCAAATGTTCTTCTTCTGTTCTGTTCATTTTGGAACTCATGCAGCACACCTTAGGCTGTTGTGTTGTCACTTCCGCAGTTTATTCATCAACAACTCCCATCTGTTGGCTTGTTGAACAGATGTAACTCAAATGAATAATAAGACACCAAGAAAGTTGATAATGTTTTCATTTACAAATATGCAAGTTAATATATATTGTGGAGCCGTGAGATAACAAAGAAATCATCATCATTAAGTGCCATCTCCACATTGCACATCGGCTGTAGTAAGTCTCCAAAACCCTAACTTGCAATCATGGTGCAATAATACAGGCTTTTTAGTCCATCACTTGGTCTTGTCCTCCTCTTGCATGAGTAGAAAAAAACTACTCACTTCTTCATGTGTCCTTCCATTCACTGTTAAGTTTCAGAACTCAGTACAATCCTTACTGATAATCATAGTTTTTTCTCTTTCTCTCTTTGTCACTCTGTCTCAAGTCCATGTGTTCCTTTGTTCTCTTTCCTGTTGTTTTATTATTCTTGAAGAAACACAGTTAATTAACTACAGTTAAGACAGAACTGATTACAGAGCACTGCAAGATTTGCAGTTCGCTGCGGAAAGAGATTGAGACATATGGGATAAAAACCTGGTGCAATGAAGTTGACCTTGTGGACTTTTAAGCGACATTAAAAAAAAAAAATGCAAGATTCAAGACCATCAGTATGGCAAGTTGAGGACTTTCAAGAATATCTTCTTCTTCTTCTCCTTCAGCATTCCAAGCAATTGAGGTTCTTTGCTGCAGATACAAGCCGTCTCCATTCGTCTCTCTGGTTGACCTTCTCTTGCCAGTCGCTGATTCCAAGTGCTTGTAGGTCTTATGTATATTATCTCTCCACCGTCTTCTTGGTCTACCTCGGGGTCTACGGTCATTTATTTCTTGAGTGTAAGCAAGTTTTGTTTCCCTATTATCTTCCATTCTTTCTATTTGCCCCAGCCATTGCAGTCTATTAGCCTTTATTATACCAGTTCTTTTTTTCCACTCTCCACTTTGTGTATCCTAATGGGCCCAAAGATGCGTCTTAAGACTTTGTTCTCAAAGGTTTGTAACAAGGCTTCGTCTCCTTTAGTTGTACTCCAGGTTTCAGAGCCATACAGCACAACTGGTCTGATCAGTGTTTTGTAAATTGTGATCTTGGTGTTATGAGATAGCGCATTTGATTTTAGCAGGTGTTGTAGTGCATAGCATATCTTATTTCCAGAGTTGATTCTAGCTTGTATTTCTTCCCTTATTATGTTGGAGCAGTTGAAGATTGTACCCAGGTATTTGTATGTTTCCGTTCTTTTAATGGTCATATTATCTATTTGTATATGGCCAGAGTTTTTTGCCGTTCCTTCTCTTGAAATTACCATATATTCTGTCTTATCTTGATTGATGACCAGCCCCATTTGTTGAGCTTTTTCCTTTAAGTGAGTCAATATTTCCAATGTCTTTTGTTCATTTTCCCCTATAATATCAATATCATTTGCGTAACCAAGCAGTCTGGATGTTCCTCCAATAGCACATTCCTCCTTTACCTTCCTTACAATTTTCTCTAGAGCCAGATTTGAAAAGGAGCGGTGATAGTGCATCACCCTGTCTCAAGCCAGATGTTATTTGGAAAGGGTTTGATTTCCTGCCTTTATATGTTACTATATTATAAGTATCTTCCATGCATAGTGTCTGGTCATGTTGATTAACTTCCTTGGCATTCCAAATTCCTGCATAGCATTCCATAGACCATTCCTGTGGACACTAACATAAGCCTTTTTAAAATCCATAAAAATGTTATGGAGATCTTTTTTATATTCCCAAATTTTTCTCGGCTATTTGTTGTAAGATAAATATCTGATCTATTGTTGATCTGTTTTGTCTGGAATCTGCCTGGTAGCCACCTATTATGTCTTCTGAATATGGTTTTAATCTATTTAGTAATACAGCGGTAGTATCTTATAGCTTGTGGATAGGAGCGATATTCCTCTATAATTTTCACATTGGAACTTGTTTCCTTTCTTAAAGAATGGTATCAAAAATGACTCTTTCCAGCCATGGGGTATTTCTTCGGTCCTTCAGATTTTTTTTATTAGTTTGTATAGCTTTAGATGTAATGTGTGGCCGCCTGACTTTATAAATTCAGCAGCAATTCCATCAGCCCCAGTTGCTTTATTGTTTTTAAATCGTGTTATTACATATAGGATTTCTTCAAAAGCAGGTTCTTCAATTTGTGGTTCACACGTTAGAACCGCTTCCTGTGGGAAAGTGTTATTTGGAGCTTCACAATTTAGTAATTCAACAAAGTATTCTTTCCATGTGTTACACATTTCCTCATTGGTATTTATCATATTCCCATTTTTGTCTTTTAAACCATATGTGCTGTGTTGGTGCCCTCGTTTCATTGACCTCAGTTCTTTAAAAAACTCTGGATTAATTTTTCTGGTGATTAGTTTCCATATCTTTGATTATATTGCTCATATATTCTCGCTTCAGCTGCCGAACTATTTTTGTAGCCTGTTTACATTCAGTTCTATATTGCTCTTCATTTTGGATGTTGTTGATGTTATTTAACCACAACTGTCTGGCATTATTTTTCCTAATGACTGCTTCTTCAAATATTTGATTGAACCAAACGTTCTTTCTATCACCTATAAAAAATTCCTCAGCAACCTTACCCAGAAAAATAAAACTGGAGATGTCAACACCCTAAATACAACCAAGCTTATATCTGATATGGAAAGAGAAGAAAATAAAATGAAACAAACAACTGAACAGCAAACAGACAGGACATGTTGCATCTTATACATAAGCTATTGTGATGAAGTTTATGGAAGTTGGGATTAGAAGCCATATGTGCCTCAATAGGTCCAAGAAATCAAGACTGTGTAAATCAAAATATACAAGATCACAATGTTGTAATGTCCTTTACACATCAAGGCAAAGTAACAAAGACAATCTGGCAAACAAGATTTTATGTAGTAAGAACAAATTTTTATGTTTTGTCTTTTAGCATCATGCATCTGGAGTGGATGTTGGTGTGTACCTCCTACAGTATCAAGATTCAATCTCCAGTAGTACGGATTTTCTTTTTGGCTGTATGCCAAAAACGAGGCCTTAATTTCCTCTATATTCTGGAAGATTGGAGAGATCTCAGAATAATAAAGAATACTTACTGGAAACAAGTAGCAGCAATTAAAATAGGAAATAAAGAGAGCAGTTATGAACAGATAAAACAAGGAGTAAGACAAGGATATTTTACCCCCTGATCTCTTCTCTCTCTCTATAGTGAAATGATAATGCAAGATCAAAGAGAGGCCAGGAATAAGAGTTGGAGGTTAAATATAAACAATCTACGCTATGCAGATGATACACTAGTGATGGCAGAAATATAAACAATCTACGCTATGCAGATGACACACTAGTGATGGCGGAAAATGCAACAGATCTACAAAAACCTTTGGAAATTATAGTAACAGAGAATACAAACACAAAACAAACAAAAACAAGGACTCTCCTTGAATATCAAGAAAACAGAAACAAGGGTTATATCAAAGAAAAAGTTGACTCCAAAATGTGAGATAATATATGGACACATAGGGACAAGTTTGGAAACAGCAGCCTGAAATGAATATATTGCAAATTCCTTGGATTGCCAGAGTAACTAAAAACGACTGACGAAAGATGCTAATGAAATTAAAACATTGCATACAACTATAAGAAAGGGACAAACACCATTCTTGGGTCATGTGATGAGAGGAGAGGCATTGGAGAATATTGTGACAACCAAACAGATCAGTGGGAAACAAGAGAGAGGCAAACCAAGAGAAATTATACTGGATGGTCTGAGACAGTGGCATGGAGAAATATCATCAGCAGAGATGATCCACAGCATCAACAACTGAGATCTGTGGAGAGACATGAACGCCCATGCCAGCAAGGTATGTGATGATGATGACTGTAAGAAAGAACTGCTACAACAAAGATTGTTCACCAAATCATGACACTGTGTATGTGTCTGTGCTCACGTGTGTGTCTATGTGTACATGTTTTTTTTTTTTATATTAACCCTTTACAGGGCACACGTTTTTCCCTTTTTTAACTCTGAACGAGCAAGATTTTTCAGATATAGGATCACGTTAGTAAAAACATCAAATCTAAGATGTTAGTGAACAGATTTTAGTGAAATAAAAAACAAAATGAAGGAAAATTAATGCAGATTATTTTACTCGCATGTGAAATAAATAATCCAATTTTGCCAGTAATCCACACATGAACACAAATATATACAAAATACAACATATTGTTTGTGATTGTCAGTCATCTATACACTATTTACAAACACATGTTCAGAATCAGAATCACTTTCTTCAAAGTCTGAGAGATCCAAAGTGTGTACACTGCTTACGCTGATATCACTGATATCTAGCCTCGATTCATAGTCAATGTCACTTAAATTGAACCCAGCGAAATCCCCGCTATCACTTGAAGAATCGCCAAATTAATTTTGAAAAACAAACCATAAAAAACCTGAAAACTATTTTTAAAATCCTATCAAATTTAAAGACAACACTTGCAAATGGCGCTCTTATTATCAAGTTATCAGCAAAACCAGACGTAAACAATGCGAAGTCTCGCAAAGTCTTGAGATCGCGTGTTTTCAACCCTGAGTTGTCACAGACACTTTCAGACATTTTGCCCGTTCGGTAGTAAATACTTTTCGGCCGCTGTGCCCTGTAAAGGGTTAAATGCCAAATATACAAGATCTTATTTTCCTCTATATTCTAAAATATAATCACAGCAAAGAGTGTCCAACAAATCATGACGGTGTGTGTGTGTGTGTGTATACCAAATAAAGATCACCAGGTTATTGTCCTCTACATCCTACAGGAAAGCAACAAGGACAATCTGGTAAATCAAGACATGAGTATGTATGTGTCGGCTTACTACTGTTGCAGCTGCTCTACTTCTGTTACAGCAGTAACTACAACTACCTCCACAGTGGTACAATTTTGACTGTTTTTTCAGCTGCTGCTGTTATTAATGACGACAGTAACATCTCCTGTGTTTCTGGAACATGTTCCCTGCTTTTGCTTCAGCTATTACTAGACTCAGTTCCCATCATCACTTTGCCTGACAGTCACTGGAGCCACTACCTGCACAAGTCACATTACCTTTGTTTATTTTTTCTGTACTGAAAATATTTCTCTGCTTTCACGACCACCACTGCTACTGCCTCTACAACCAATCTCATATAACATCATCACTTTCTCAATAATCACCACAACCATAACTGCATTTGCCAAACTTCCTAACTGGTTGTTTAACCCTTTACTGGGCAAATCGTCCGATTGCATCCTTACCCCCGAACGGGCAAACCGTTCCAAAGCACCCATGACTATTATGCATTGTAAAAACGCGATCTCTCGGCTTTCTGAGACTTCTGATCGTCTACTTTCGGTTTCGCTGATAGCTTGACAACGTGGCCACCATTCGCAAGCGTGTGCTTTGAATTTGAACGGATTTTAAAAATAGTTTTGGGGGGGTTTTACGCTTTGTATTTCAAAATGGATTTCAACGATTCTTCAAGTGATAGTGGAGATTTCGCTGGGTTCAATTTAATTGCACGAATTTGACTGAATCAGAGCTAGATATCAGTGATCAGCGTTACTTTGCATTAGCAGTCGTGAATCGGACTTTAAAGAAAGTGATTCTGATTTTGAAAATGTGTTTGTAAATTGTCGTATAAATAACTGACAATCACAAACAATATGTTGTGTTTTGTAAATATTTGTGTTCATATGTGGATTACCAAGATTATTTACGTGAGTAAAATACTCTGCATGCTTTTTACTTCATTTTGTTTTTTATTTGATGATTTTACTAACGTAACCCGAAATTTTACCGAACCTCAAAATTCTTCTTGCCCGTTCAGGGCTATAAAACAGACAACCGTCTGCCCGATAAAGGGTTAATTAGAAATATTTCCATATCAACTATTGAAAATCATTGTTTCTGCCAATACCTGAGAAATAGTCAAGTCAACATTCTGGCCAATCTTCAGGCTGCCCTTGATCACATGGCCATAATGAACTACATAGCCTCTGTGGTACTGGACGTCAGACACTTCAAACTCTCCTGTCTGATTATAAATTTTAAAAAAGCGATGAAATATTACAGGGGCAAAGGTCACATACAATTATATAGGAAAAGATATGATAACAATTTTATTGTTTAGTTTTTAATATACGGCTAAAATAATGATCAGTATAATTGTAACCATCGTCATGTGCCATGCCTATAAGTTTGAGTGATCATGAAGAGCCACCTCACATTATCACCATAGGTTCAGATTATGTCCCTGCTTTTGTTCTGATTATGCCATATGTTCAAGCCATCCAGGTATTTATCGCTTTACTCTTTTAGCTTATGTTAGTTGTCAATAAATGTTCAAACTTATATAGCCACATAAGATATATATATATATATATATATATATATATATATATATATATATATATATATATATATATATATATATTATGGGAACAATTTTAAACAGATGAATCGTTTCAACTGTCTTGGAACAGTCATAACATCGGATAAAAGATGTCTTGAAGAGATTAAAGCAAGAATCACCATGGCAAAAGTAGTCTTTTGTCATACTTAAAACATGCTAATAAAATCCTTTCAATTGCAATGAGAAATAGAATGTTAAAGTCCTATATATATATATATATCTTATATATAAAAAAGGATCTCCGTCCAAATGTATGTCCTTTATGCGTTCGCGAACGGCTCATCCGATTGAGATGAAATTTTCTACACGCCTTCCTTTCAATCCAGCGCTGCCAACTGTGATATTTTGTTAGTGTGAAATCGCCTGCTTACTCAGTATTATTTCATTTTTCATCATAATTTCATATATCTCAGGGGACCTAACTCTGTAAAAGTTATTTCAAGGGGCATAACTTTTCTGTATAACTTATAGTCATATTGTGGCATCGTTTTCAAAGATTTATAAACTCTTTGTCCATAGTTATGTACCGGCATATGAGTTATAATAAATAATGATACAATCTGTAAGGCATTTTCAAAGTTTTCATAAAAATAATGCACAATGCATAACATTGTAACTCATCTTTTTTTGCTTAAGAAGTTACTGTAGTCATGCAGGTGGTTAGAAAGAGTTTTCATTAAAAATAATGGATGGTGTGTGGTAGAACGTTCTTTTAAGTTACTTTTTTTGTTGTATGAATTTAATGAAGCCGGACAGGGTCAGGCAGACAGATAGACAGACAGACAGACAGATAGACAGTCGGGAACAGGAACTTATATGACTACTTATATGAATTAAATGAGATGCTTCCCACCAGGGACTGGGCGAAGCCGGGCAGGGTCAGGCAGACAGATAGACAGACAGATAGACAGTCGGGAACGGGAACTTATATGACTACTTATATGAATTAAATGAGATGCTCCACACCAGGAGCTGGGCAATGCCGGGCCGGGTCAGACAGACAGACAGACAGACAGACAGACAGACAGACAGACAGACAGACAGACAGTCAGTCGGTAACGGGAACGAGAACTTATATGACTACTTATATGAATTAAATGAGATGCTCCCCACCAGGGTCTGGGCGAAGCCGGGCAGGGTCAGCTAGTATCTTATATATAAAAAAGGATGTCTGTGTGTATGTCCTTTATGCGTTCGCGAACGCTCCATCCGATTGAGATGAAATTTTCTGTACGTCTTCCTCTCATTCCCGCGCTGCCAACTGTGATATTTTTTAGTGTAAAATCGGCTACTTACTTAATATTATTTAATTTTTAATTTTTCATTATAATTTCTATATAGCAAGGGGACTTAACTCTAGAAAAGTTATTTCAAGGGGCATAACTTTTAATAACTTTTCTATATACCTTATAGTCATATTGTTGCATCGTTTTCAAAGATTTAAAAACTCTTTGTCTATAGTTATGTACAGGCATATGAGTTATAATAAATAATGAAATAATGATACAATCTTTAAGGCATTTTCAAAGTTTTCATAAAAATAATGCATAATGCATAACATTGTAACTCATCTTTTTATGCTTAAGAAGTTATCTACAGTCATGTAGGTGATTAAAAACGGTTTTCATTAAAAAAATAATGGATGGTGTGTGGAAGGACATTCTTTTAAGTTACTTTTTATTGTTGTATGAATTTAATGAGACGCTACCCGCCAGGAACTGGGCGAAGCCACGCCGGGTCAGATAGATAGACAGACCCACCTTTTCGCTGCAGTTATCTACAGGCATATGCGTTATAATCCTCCTCCTCCTCTCCCCTCCTCCTCCTACGCTCTTCCCCTCCTCCCTCTCACTCCTCCTCCTCCCTCTTCCTCCCTCCTCCTAATCACTCCTATTCCTTCCTCCTCTCTCCTCCTCCTCCTACATCCTTCCCCTCATCCTTCTCCTTCTCCCTCTTCCTCCTCCTCCTCCCTCTTCCTCCTCCTCCTCCCTCCTTCTCCCTCTGCCTCCTCCTCCTCTCTCTTCCTCCTCACTCTCCTCCTCCTCCTCCTGCGTTCTTCTCCTTCCTCCTCTCCCCTCCTCCCTCTTCCTCCTCGTCCCTACTCCTCCTCTCTCCTCCTAATCCCTCCTCCTCCCTCCTATTCCTCCCTACTCCTCCTCCTCCCTCCGCCTATCTCTTCCTCCCTCCTCCTCCCTCCTCCACCTCCCTCTTCCTCCTCCCAGCTCCTACTCCTCCTTTTTCTTCTTCTTCTGCTGCTGCTGCTGCTGCCGCCGCTCCATTTACCCAAGTTAATTGTTGGGGAAGATGTAAAGATCTTTCAAGTGCTCTTTCTAATTGCTTTTTGTAAGTTGGTCTTCGTTTATCTAAGGTTGTTCTAACTGCAACCAATAAATGATTAGACAGACAGACAGACAGACAGACCGACAGACAGACAGAGAGGGAGGGACAGACAGACAGACAGACAGACAGTCGGGAACTGGAACTTATATGAATACTTATACAAATTAAATGAGATGCTCCCCATCAGGGGCTGGGCGAAGCCGGGCCGGGTCAGACAGACAAACAGACAGACAGATAGATAGTCGGGAACGGGAACGGGAGCTTATATGACTACTTATATGAATTAAATGAGATGCTCCACACCAGGAGCTGGGCGTTGCCGGGTCAGACAGACAGATAGTCGGTAACGGGAACGAGAACTTATATGACTACTTATATGAATTAAATGAGATGCTCCCCACCAGGGTCTGGGCGAAGCCGGGCCGGGTCAGATAGATAGACAGATAGATAGTCGGGAACGGGAGCTTATATGACTACTTATATGAATTAAATGAGATGCTCCCCACCAGGGACTGGGTGAAACCGGGCCGGCTCAGACAGACAGACAGACAGATAGACAGACAGACAGACAGATAGTCGGTAACGGGAACGAGAACTTATATGACAACTTATATGAATTAAATGAGATGCTCCCCACCAGGGTGCTCCTCCATCCTCTTCCTCCTCCTCCTCCCTCTTCCCCCTCCTCCTCGCTCTCCTCCTCCGCCCTCCTCCTCTCTTCTTCCTCCTCCATCCTCCACCTCTCCTCCCTCTTCCTCCTCCTCCCCATCCTCCCTCCTCCTTCTCCCTCCTCTTTTTCCCTCTTCCTCCTCCCTCCTCCTTTTCCCTCTTCCTCCTCCCTCTCCCTCCTTCTCCCTCCTCCCTCCTCCTACTGTCTCCTCCTCCCTCCTCCACCTCCCTCTTCCTACTCCTCCTACTCAGCTGCCGCCGCTCCATTTACCCAAGTTAATTGTTGGGGGAAGATGTAAAGATCTTTCAAGTGCTCTTTCTAATGCTTTTTGTAAGTTGACAGACAGACAGACAGACAGACAGTCGGGAACGGGAACGAGAACTTATATGACTACTTATATGAATTTAATGAGATGCTCCCCACCAGGGACTGGGCGAAGCCGGGCCGGGTCAGCTAGTATATATATATATATATATATATATATATATATATATCTTATATATAAAAAAGGATCTCCGTCCAAATGTATGTCCTTTATGCGTTCGCGAACGGCCCATTCGATTGAGATGAAATTTTCTACACGCCTTCCTTTCAATCCAGCGCTGCCAACTGTGATATTTTGTTAGTGTGAAATCGCCTGCTTACTCAGTATTATTTCATTTTTCATTTTTCATCATAATTTCATATATCTCAGGGGACCTAACTCTGTAAAAGTTATTTCAAGGGGCATAACTTTTCTGTATAACTTATAGTCATATTGTGGCATCGTTTTCAAAGATTTATAAACTCTGTGTCCATAGTTATGTACCGGCATATGAGTTATAATAAATAATGATACAATCTGTAAGGCATTTTCAAAGTTTTCATAAAAATAATGCACAATGCATAACATTGTAACTCATCTTTTTTTGCTAAAGAAGTTTTCATTAAAAATAATGGATGGTGTGTGGAAGGACATTCTTTTAAGTTACTTTTTTTGTTGTATGAATTTAATGAGAACTTATATGACTACTTATATGAATTAAATGAGATGCTCCCCACCAGGGACTGGGCGAAGCCGGGCAGGGTCAGGCAGACAGATAGACAGACAGACAGATAGACAGACAGACAGACAGACAGACAGACAGACAGACAGACAGACAGACAGACAGTCGGTAACGGGAACGAGAACTTATATGACTACTTATATGAATTAAATGAGATGCTCCCCACCAGTGACTGGGCGAAGCCGGGCAGGGTCAGCTAGTATCTTATATATAAAAGGTAATCTCCGTTTGTATGTCTGTGTGTATGTCCTTTATGCGTTCGCGAACGGTCCATCCGATTGAGATGACATTTTCTACACGTCTTCCTCTCATTCTCGCGCTGCCAACTGTCATAGTTTTTTTTTTTCTTCTTCCTCCTCCTCCCTCTTCCCCCTCCCTAAATACGTACGTAAATAGAAGAGATCAAAGAATCCCTGAACCACAACGCTAGGAAAAGCGAAGAAAATGACGTGACTACACAGAATCGTCACACGGCAATGTCAATAACAATTCATCTTTTTATGTGTAAAGAAGTTATCTACAGTCATGTAGAAGGGAAGAACAATCAATGGAAGGACCGAAATCACAGAACCTAGACGAGTATGAATTCGGAATGGCGAAATCCCTCATCCTCCGCTCTCCTCCTCCTCCCTCTCCCTCCTCCTCCCTCCTCCTCCTTCTTCCCTCCTCCTCCCTCTTCCATCCTCCTCCCTCCTCCTCCCCATTCTCCCTCCTCCTCCTTCTCCCTACTCCTCCCTCCTCCTCCTTCATCCTTCTCCCTCCACCTCCTCCTCTCCCTCCTCCACGCTCTTCCTCCTTCTCCCTCCTCATCCTCCCTCCTCCTCCCTCTTCCTCCTCCTCCCTCTCCCCTCATTCCTCCCTCTTCCTCCTAATCCCTCCTCCTCCTGTTTCCTCCTCCTCCCTCCGCCGAATATGATTTAAATTATATGCTCCCCACCAGCGACTGGGCGAAGCCGGGCCGGGTCGTCTTTTTTGGGAACGGGAACGGGAGCAGGGGCCGAATATGAATTAAATAAGACGCTCCATTTACCCAAGTTAATTGTTGGGGGAAGATGTAAAGATCTTTCAAGTGCTCTTTCTAATAATAGACAGACAGACAGACAGACAGACAGACAGACAGTAGATAGTCGGGAACGGGAACAGGAGCTTATATGACTACTTATATGAATTAAATTAAATGCTCCCCACCAGGGGCTGGGCGAAGCCGGGCCGGGCCAGACAGACAGACAGACAGACAGACAGATAGTCGGGAGCAGGAACTTATATGACTACTTATATGAATTAAATGAGATGCTCATTTAAGATATAACAATGCTACTAAAAGTTATGTCCCTTTTTTTATATTTTTAAATATTTTCTTATGTTCAGTCATGTAATTACAAAATTAAATTTTAGGAAGGTAATAGCTGATAGATGATAGATAAAACTATGACAGTTGGTTGCACAGGAATGAAAGGAAAACATGTAGAAAATTTCATCTCAATCGGATGGACCGTTCGCGAACGCATAAAGAACGGATCCACATACATACATACAACGAATTTTATATATATAGATATATATATATATATATATCAATCATGTGCCATGCCGGAAAGCGTGGGTGGTCATGTCTCGCCATTTCACTCGATCACCAGAGTCGTGGATCAGCTCAGTGTTCCTGTCTCGTCCATGCCACATGGCCAAGCCATCCAGGTATTTTCCTCTCGGTCTTCCTCTTGGTTTGTTCCCCTCGAATTTGCCAGTTGTCAATAAGTTCTCCAATCCATTTCTTCTCATAACATGTCCAAAAAATTTTGACTGTCTTCGTCTAATTTCTCTAATCAGTCTACTATTTTCATTTATCTCCTGTAGTACTTGGTCATTGGTTTTTCTATCTGTCCATGGTACTCTTTGCATTTTCCTAAGAAACCACATTTCTGTAGCCATCAAATGTTTTTCAGCTTGACTGCACATTGTCCAAGTTTCAGATCCATACAAAAGAACAAGCTCTATGTACCCTCTCAACACTCTTTTGCATACAAGGTGGTATTTATTCTCTCTGTTATTCTGTTAATCCAGTTTATTAGGTCTGCCTCATGCTCTGTATCCACTGTATCTCAATAGCAAAACTATTTACTGTCACGTTGCTTGGACCACTTACATGACAGTGGAGGGTGGAGTAGATAAGAGGTTGTGGAGTCAGTTTCTAGCTCAAGCAGGTTCCTCTCATGGTGATGACGTTTTGGATTTTTCCAGAACAAGAAAAAGAATGGTATTATCCCCTCTGAACCTGGGGTCATAGACCACATGTCTAGCCTTCTCAGACACTCAGGTGCACATTAAGCATGTTCACAATCCCTGGGCACATGTCTAGCCTTCTCAGACACTCATGTGCACGTTAAGCGTGTTCACAATACCTGGGCACATGTCTAGCCTTCTCAGACACTCAGGTGCACGTTAAGCATGTTCACAATCCCTGGGCACATGTCTAGCCTTCTCAGACACTCATGTGCACGTTAAGCGTGTTCACAATCCCTGGGCACATGTCTAGCCTTCTCAGACACTCATGTGCACGTTAAGCGTGTTCACAATCCCTGGGCACATGTCTAGCCTTCTCAGACACTCAGGTGCACGTTAAGCATGTTCACAATCCCTGGGCACATGTCTAGCCTTCTCAGACACTCATGTGCATGTTAAGCGTGTTCACAATCCCTGGGCACATGTCTAGCCTTCTCAGACACTCATGTGCACGTTAAGCATGTTCACAATCCCTGGGCACATGTCTAGCCTTCTCAGACACTCATGTGCACGTTAAGCGTGTTCACAATCACTGGGCACATGTCTAGCCCTCTCAGACACTCAGGTGCACGTTAAACGTGTTCACAATCACTGGGCACATGTCTAGCCTTCTCAGACACTCAGGTGCACGTTAAGCATGTTCACAATCACTGGGCACATGTCTAGCCTTCTCAGACACTCAGGTGCACGTTAAGCATGTTCACAATCCCTGGGCACATGTCTAGCCTTCTCAGACACTCATGTGCACGTTAAGCATGTTCACAATCCCTGGGCACATGTCTAGCCTTCTCAGACACTCAGGTGCACGTTAAGCATATTCACAATCCCTGGGCACATGTCTAGCCTTCTCAAACACTCAGGTGCACGTTAAGCATGTTCACAATCCCTGGGCAGTTGGAAATGGAAAAACAGCAGGCTGAATGTTGTCGAGGCCACATTTCCAAACTGGAAAAGCTGACCACAAAAACTGCATGTGATGTGTGATTCTGCTGTCCACACATTTGGATGCTGGCTATGGAGTTCATGCACTGTGCTGAGATTTGCCTTGTATGATCTATGAGAGGAGACTGGAGCACTTATGCAGACATCCATGTGCAAGGAAAGTAATTCTTTACAAACCAAACCAAACTAACAAGTCAGTGCGTTCACAAGAATAGAGATTGTTTGCAAGAGTAAAAAGACTCAGTGCATTGGAACACCATCAAAGACACTGACAAACATATGTGCACAAACCTCAGACACCAGTTTGCCTGTATCCCCTTCCTGTCCACCTGACTCGGCATAGAAGCAAGTTCGGTCTAAAATAACCTCTCCTGGATCACCCTCCTCAAGTTTGAAGATTATCTCCCCATTGCTGCTGATGCCTTGAATACAGCTGGGAGATGCCATCTGGCTCATTGTTGCAAAATCTGTAACAATAATTATCTGTAGCAATGTCTAAAATCTATAACAATTAATTATTTTTTTTTTTTGTTTTTTGTTTTTGGTTCGCATATCCTATACAGGACATTGCTGTCAACATCAGTATTTTTCAGCTGATTGTTGATTTCTTGGCAAGATTATGCTCAGTAGTTTGCCATTCTTTCTGAGCGACCAGCTCACATACCCCGCAAGTTACAGACTCGGTGAGAACCGCTACCGATTCTCACGCATGTCACATTACTCACGAGAGTATACGGGATTACGGAGAAAGACGTTAAACCCCTAGGCCAGGGAGACCGGCATAACAATTAATACTGGTTCTAATTTCTGATCTCTTAAAGAGAACTTTAAAATCTTCATAACTGTTAAGTAATGGAACATAGAGAAGGGACAAAGAAGGAAATAAATGTAAAATAAATATATAAGCAACAAGACACCTGACATACCATATTGTCTCTCACCCACAGACGTGTAGTGATACTTGAAGCTATCATCAGTTGCAGGAACTTGGCGGGATATCAGATCACTGACAAGAAAGCTTGCCACATCATGGCAGGCAACTAGTGGCTCTGAGGTCGTGTTCATCTAAGGAAACAAATGAGAAATGTGTGCAGAATGTGGAGTCATTTACTAGACATTTACAGACATTTATTTCAACTGACTAAACAACTACAACTAGATGGCAGGCAACAGTGGGAAATGCTCTCAGTACAAGGGGCTTCTCATAAGCCTTTAGCCTGACCATGAAGGAGTAGGCGGACAAAATTGAAATTTGGCACAGTGCTTATTCCTTCTCAGTGTAGCCACCACCTGAATGTATGCATTTCTGCCATCTCTGCGTGACCTTGAAAAGACCTTCAGAATAAAACAACCTACTTTTCGAACTAAACCAGTTATCACAAGCTAGTATGACATCTTCGTCTCTGTCAAAACGATTTCCTTTCAGCTGTTTTTTATTATTTGGGATAAGAAAAAAATCTGATGGAGCCAAATCTGGAGAATATGGTGGGTGTGGAAGAATTTCAATATTCAAATCAGTTTGCAGCACAAGCCCTGCTTTATGAGAGGGCGCGTTGTCTTGAAGCAAAGGCAGAATTTGCATATGCGCTATCCCTCGTTTTCTGGTCACAGCCTTTCTTAGTTTGATAAGAAGATCTGCATAGTACTGTCCCTTAACCATGTTGCCATGAAGCATGTAATCTTTCAATATGACACCTTTGACGTCCCAAAAAACAGTCAGCATCACTTTTCTTGCAGAGTTTTGTGCTCTTGGCTTGATGTGTGTTGGCGAGCCCGGGGTTTTCCACTGCATGCTGGCAATTTTGGATTCTGGGTCATAATGGCGAATCCAAGTCTCATCTACCATCACCATGGTCGTCAACATGTTTTTCGACCGCCAAATGTTGAGCAACTGGCCACAACAATCAACCCGTGTTAGTTTCTGTTCACATGTCAGCAGGCGCGGGACCCAGCGGGCACACACTTTTCTCATGTTCAGTCTGTTGTGTAAAATTCTGAAAGCTGTACTCTTACTCAGTTTTGCTGAACCCGATATCTCTACAATTGTCATTTTCCTAACCTGGTCTATGTTTTTCTTCACTTTTGCAGCATTTGCATCATTGCACCCTGAGGACGGTCGTTCTGATCTTGGCAGATCAGCAACTTAGGAACAGCCACACTTAAACTGCAAACACCAATTTTTTACAGAAGCATACGAAGGACAGACTTCCTCAAACAGTGGCTCCTTCTCCCTGTGTGTTTCTGTAGGTGTTTTTCCCTGTAACATCAAGAATTTTATCACAGTCCTGGCGACTGATTTCTCCATTGTTCTGACAAACCGTTGGATGTGCAGATCTGGTCAACAGGGTGTGTTGTGTCGTGCACCATATCGGGAAAACCAGTTGAGGAGGAAAATTCATAATTCATAAGTCCATTACAAATTGAATGAACTATTTTTTTTTTAAAAATGTTGCATATCCCTTACAGGACGTTGCAGTCAACACCAGCATTTTTCAGTTGCTGTTGATGTACTACTATTTTCTCCGACTACTCCTTCATGGTCAGGCTAAAGACTTATGAGAAGCCCTTTGTATCACCACAATGTGGTGCAGTCTGATACAGCAAACTTATTAAATATGTCTACTGCCTGATGATAAGATAGAAACTATATCTATACACTGCCTGATGATAAGATATAAACTATATCTATACATTGCCTGAGCAAGTACAATTTTGCTTTCAATTTTATTATGACTGAAGAGGCCAGAGTTCCTACTTAACATTGTATTATGACAGAAGAAACCACAGTTCCTAATATATATTGTGACAGAAGAGATCACAGTTCCTAATATATATTGTGATATTGTGACAGAAGAGACCACAGTCCCTAGTATATATTGTGATATTGTGACCAAAGAGGCCAAAGTGCTGGTATATATTGTGATATTGTGACAGAAGAGACCACAGTTTCTAATATATATCGTGATATTGTGACAGAAGAGACCAGTTCCTACTATATATTGTGATATTGTGACAGAAGAGACCACAGTTTCTACTATATATTGTGATATTGTGACCAAAGTTCCAGCTATATATTATACTGTTACTAAAGAGGCCATAATTCTTACTATATATTATGACATTGTGACCAAAAAGGCTAGAGTTCCTACTATATATTATGGTATGGTTAGCAATGAGGCAAAAGTTTCTTCTACATATTAAGATATTCAGTTCCCTCAGATCTACTTCGAAACAACCCTTCTATCCTCATCTTGGCTCGGTATATGCAATGTTTATGTTTCTGCCTGGCAAATCATTCAGCATGACTGAAGAATCTGAAACTGTTGCATGCCAAGATGTTAGTTATGGTCTGACAGAACAGATGAATGAGGATGTAGGGCGCTGGTCAACACAGCAAGGGACTGATGTGGTCAGTATCACACCCGCCATCTTTGCTTCCCAACACATTCCTTGGTACCCATGTCAGGCTGGGTCCATTACAATTTCTTCTTCTTGTGCTGTTCATGTCCCAACTGGGCACAGGCCCTCAACAAATGCCCCCCAAACAGTTTGTGGACTGGTTCATGAGTGGCTGGATCTGGCAGCTAAGGTGTTCTACAGGATGAGGCCGCCAGTCTCATGCCCAGCCTATGTCCATGTAGTAGCATCTGACAACATGCACCATCAGATACAGTATTGTATCTCCACTCCTCTCATGGGTCCCAATAACATATGAGTGATCATTTACATCTGATTCACAGAAATTAAGAATAAAAAGATAAATTCCCTCAACATAAACAGTAAGTGTGAAATAATATAAATTACTGACATAGCTGTAGTCTATCTGCAATTAGATAACACAAAACAGACAGACAAATAGACAGACAGTCAGGCAGAACAATCTCCCATACAGCCACAGATTTCCAAACCTTTCTTTCTTGAAGCAATCTCTCATAGCCACTCATGTCTAGAGTAAAACCATATGCAGTGGCTAGTTCAGATATCAGCTCTATTGACATTGGGATGCCATATGTTCCTTTCTCAAGGGCTGCTATGGTTTCCACTAACACCAACAAAAGATAGAAAGAGGTCAATAAACAGCCATGGACTTAAATGAAAACAGTGTGAGATCAGTCATGGACTTACATGTAAATAGTCTGAGATCAGTCAAGGACTTACATGTAAATAGTCTGAGATCAGTCATGGACTTACATGTAAATAGTCTGAGATCAGTCAAGAACTTACATGTAAACAGTTTGAGATCAGTCATGGACTTACATGTAAATAGTCTGAGATCAGTCATGCACTTGCATGTAAACAGTCTGAGATCAGTCGTGGACCTGCATGTAAACAGTCTGAGATCAGCCATGGATGTACATGTAAACAGTCTGAGATCAATCATGGACTTACATGTAAACAGTCTGAAATCAATCATGGACGTACATGTAAACAGTCTTAGATAACAGTGAAGCATAATTTACAGATAACCAGATACTACTAGGCGCCATATGGGAAGCAAAGAATAGTATCACCATAACCTACCAAAGTTTCATCCAAAATTGACAGCACAGCACTCACAAATGTGTTCTATTTCCCTCAGAATATATCACAGAGTATTGATACTTAGTTTCAGTGACCAGCTGGTTTTGCATGCATCTACTCCAACCTCTACCATGTCCTTTCCTGATGGTCCAAAATTGGATGCCTGACTATATTAGTCACAGCTGCATGTGGCAATAGATTTGTGTGTGTTTTTTTTAATGCAACATGTATTGGCAACAAACAGCAGCCATAAGAAATGACAACCAATTAGGAATTTTTAAATGCATTAAATAATGCATTAAGATTGTGTGCTATCACCCTGATCTGTTAAATTTGTTCAATTAAATAATAATGGTATCCATACAAGAAATGCCAGGAATATCAGTTAGTGGGCATATAAATGTAAAATAGCCCAAGCAAAGGCAGCATTTCCCAAGATGAAGAATACTCTCTACATTTTATCTTTGTCAAACGAGGTCAGGAAAAGCAATTTTAGGGGACTATATTGAGCCAATCCTGAAGTGAGGAAGTGAATCATGGACAATTATCCAGACAAATAAGTAATGTGGAAGCTGTGGAGATATGGTTTTATAGAAGAATGATAAGAACACTGTGGACAAATAGATATAGCAATGAATAAATCTTGAAAGAAGTTAACTCACAAAGAGAACAGGTTACTCAATATCAAACAGGTTTTAAACATCTAGGCTACACTGTGGCATCTGACAGATATAAAGACAAGAATCACCATATCCAAATATCCTCTGACAAGAATGACAACAGCATGACAATATCTTGGCAAGTGCCAAAACATCTGCTTACTGAATAGTTGTGTGTGGCCTGTTCATCTGTATGGATGTGAATGCTGGTCAATGACTAATGTAATGGTGAAGCAACTGGAGCAGTGGAGATGTGTCTTATGTGCAAGTACATCATCCAAACACAGTCGGTGATATTTCCCAACGGTACCTTTCACTTGAAAAACTTATTTAATTATACATCTTGCAACCTCCTATACACAATTATTTGTAAGAGATGCAACATAAAGTATACTGAACAGACTGGAAGACGTCTAGCAGAAAATATCTGAGGGACATAAAACAACACTCATATAAGCCTGTTTCTAATAATTTTAATTCCCCAGATCATAAAGAGGTCAAATGGTGTGTGTGTCACTGTTGTATGATCAGTTACTCAGACACATCTATCAGAATAAAGATTGAGAGCCAGTTTATTTTCATTATGGGGTGTATCCATCCAGCAAGAATCAATTCTACTGTAGATGATGAGGTTTAACTTGTTAGCTTTGGCCACCCTCCCTTATTTTGCAATGTCATGTCCATATAACAGTTAATCTTTAACTTTTTCATCAGTCTGACACTGTAGATGTTTAGTTCAATTATTCACGATTTCACATTTATACATCTCCACATTATTTCTATCCACAGTTGTCACAAATTGCCCTCCACTTTTCCCTTTGCAACTATTCCTATTACATTTATTGTATTTTAATTGCATAAATTAACTGAAATAAACTGGTGAATTTGGTGACACCTGGCAAGATTAAGGGGAAGAGAACAAGGAGAAGACAGAGAAGTAAATACCTGGATGGCTTGGCCATATGGTATGACAGAGAC
Organism: Cepaea hortensis; assembly: GCA_963921405.1. Classification (NCBI taxonomy): domain Eukaryota; kingdom Metazoa; phylum Mollusca; class Gastropoda; order Stylommatophora; family Helicidae; genus Cepaea; species Cepaea hortensis. The sequence goes on from OY992883.1 coordinate 61,625,835, forward strand.
AAGAACACTGAGCTGATCCACGACTCTGGTGATCGAGTGAAATGGCGAATCATGACCACCCACGCTTACCGGCATGATGGATGGGTGGGTCAAAAGAAGATGTGTAACAAAGAAATTAACATTATGTGGAGAGAACACTAGACAAGAGAGTCCGAGGAAGACAGATAAAGATCTATGTGGACAGTTTAAACAGTTGGGCACACATACAGATGCTTTCATCAAAGTCTTTGTCAGCAAACAAAATAAAAAACAAAAACAACAGAGAACAAGAATACTGAGCTGAAATAATATCCTAAAAAATTACTCATAAACAGCCAGATGTCTTAGAAACTGAAATATGGTTGCCATATTAAACTAAAGTGGTTTATAAAGAACAGCAATTTAAGGTATTTTTCCCCAGAACAAGTGGTAGGTGTCGACCAGCATGAAGGCGGACACAGGACATTAAAGACACTATAGACATGGAATTAAATCAAGCAGGGGAATTAACCTCTAGAGAAATTTGTAAGGAGGGTAAAGGAGGAATGCGATATTGGAGGAACATCCAAGCTGCTTGGTTATGCAGATGATATAGATATTATAGGGGAATATGAACAAAAGACATTGGAAATATTGACTCACTTAAAGGAAAAAGCCCAACAAATGGGGCTGGTTATCAACCAAGATAAGACAGAATATATGGTAATTTCAATAGACGGAATGGCTAAAAACTCTGGCCACATACAAATAGATAATATGACCATTAAAAGAACGGAAACATACAAATACCTGGGTACAATCTTCAACTGCTCCAACATCATAAGGGAAGAAATACAAACTAGAATCAACTCTGGAAATAAGATATACTATGCACTACAACATCTACTAAAATCAAAGGCGCTATCTCGTAACACCAAAATCACAATATACAAAACACTGATCAGACCAGTTGTGCTGTATGGCTCTGAAACCTGGAGTACAACGAAAGGAGACGAAGCCTTGTTACAAACCTTTGAGAACAAAATTTTAAGACACATCTTTGGACCCATTAGGGATACACAAAGTGGAGAGTGGAAAAGAAGAAGTAACAAAGACATTTATGATCTGTTTAAGTCCCCGCTAATCACTGGTATCATGAAGGCTAATAGTAGACTACAATGGCTGGGGCATATAGAAAGAATGGAAGATAATAGGGAAACAAAACTCGCTTACACTCAGGAAATAAATGACCGTAGACCCTGAGGTAGACCAAGAAGACGGTGGAGAGATAATATATATACAGACCTACAAGCACTTGGAATCAACGACTGGCAAGAGAAGGTCAACCAGAGAGATGAATGGAGACGGATTGTATCTGCAGCAAAGAACCTCAATGGCTCGGAACGCTGAAGAAGAAGGGGAATTAACCAGGGCCATTCTTTCCAGCAAGCCATGATGGGAGCAACAGTCTGCACATGATGATGATAATGATGCTACAGACTATAATTGTCATATCCTGATTTTGGTGACAACTAGCTACAAGTAATGTTTCATTGACTTGATTACCCAACACTCACCAGACAACAACTTGCTATTATGTGCAGATTTGCATAACATCTTGCTAAAGGCTTTGTTTGCTTGCTCTTTTTGCCTGTCATGGTACTCAATTATGGCCTGAACTACATCAATAACCTGGTACAAAGAAAAGAAAACATTGATTTACAAGCAATGCACTGCCCACCAAGACACAGGTTTAGGTTCAAGCCCCAACAGTGCAGGATTATTTTTCTGACCTCTGGGAGAAGATCCAGCTTCATAAAATGGATACCACACAATTAACAGAATCTTCTGGAAATTATCTGAGAAGGTTGCTGGCCAGGAAGGGAAATGGCCATATTGATGGACTTACGACCTATGCAACTTACGACCATTCGACTTTACGACCATCAATTACTAGCCATATTAGATTTCAGATTTATTTCTGCCTCAATTATCAGTCTGCAATCATCGGCGGTCATTAACTAAGGAAAGGGGGGCATGATGCTATGATGATGCTGTGTTGCTAGCCGGCGTCATCAATTTCTAAGAAATAACACGGTCACACTCAATAACCCTAGGTCCATTGACTTCCACAAGGATTGAACGGATGTTGCACGATGTGTTTCATCCATATCGTGAAATTTATGATGAAAAAAAGAAACATACAATTCAGACAAAGCTCACCATGTTTATGAAAAAACCAACTCCGGTACCCCCAACTGCTGCCTTAGATGACGACATTAATGATCTGCAGCCAAGCACCAGTGGCCAATAAAATGTTTCGTACATGTTTATATATTTTGATGTTAATGACAATTTGATGTGTTTTGCGATTGGGAAAATGTTTCCTATAGTATTTTCCACACCTGTATTTTGTATGTTTTGCAAATATTAAACCAGTTGTACATGTACAGTTAATGCAGTGTTTTTCTTAAACATGACGATGTAAAAATAAGAAACAAAATGGTGTAGAGATGATACAAATGGCACAAAATTAACATCGAAAATTATGACTTATAACAATAATAAAAGAAATTTATGATATAATTTAACTTAAATATTTTTATAACATCACTTCACATTACTGTACACATAGCGTACTCAACTTACGACCAAATCGTGTTACGACCGGTCTGTCAGAACCAATCGTGGTCATAAGTCGAGCACTAGCTGTATATTAATTAACCCTTTATGACTGATGTGCCAGAGTCATAATGGCTGTCAGCCTGTCAACACATGCCCTGTAATGCTGTACATGTCTTAAGCAAGAAAGTTGGACAGTAGCATAGCCAGGGGCAGACCTAGATCAAAGTTGCTAGACACGTTGAAATCATAGCATGAAGAAACATCTATACTCCAAATAATTGACAATATACAAGATAGGAAGCTAAACAAGCATGATAATGCCAATAGCATGAACTATAAGAAGTATCTATGAGCTACTGCTTTGTTTCATATATAGTATTCCAGTGATATGTCTATTGTGGAAGTAATAATTTCAAAACATCATCAAGTTCCGAGTGAAAGCATAGAAGACATTTCATAAAGATGCACCCATAACAGGCACTCTTTTGTGTGACCTGGTTGCATATTAAATCATATCTCAAAATTGTTTATGATGTCACCCCCCCCCCCCCCCCCCCCCCAATCGCCCATGGGAGTCATCAGAGCAATAGTTTCAACAGACGGTCAGTTACTCTGTGGTGAAAGGCTGAGCTATACGGGGTAAAACACAGTGAAATGAAGTTGTTTCTCTTGCCTTTTAACACCCTAGCCTCCTAGACAACATCCCAGTGACCCTACAGGTGCACTTAATAAACACACACTTCTTTCCTGCTATAATGAATCTACTACTGCATATTCATAACCTGACTGCAATCCTTTGGGGACCACTGTGTCAAAAGACAAATAGTGTATTTCAAGTCTGGAAATCATTTTTTGCTGCTTCTGACCCATTGGAGTCAGGACTGAATGTGCCTGTAGATCTCCTAGTGTTTTACAAATATGAGCAGATAACAAACAGAACTCACCTGTTTTTCACTGTCAAGTAGTTCTGGATAAGTGCTGCCCTTGAAGACACACAAATAAGAAAAACTAAATATAGTTTATAAACATGCATATGCTAACATTACAGTGTTAAACACATGTAAATATGGAGTGAAAATATACAGTAAACTGTTTATTTGCTAGCTAGCACTGTGAAGCATTTTAGACTTTTAGCTAAAGCCTTGTAAATATTGTTTGTATATATATTATTTGTGTCAGGTCTTAGTCAGATATGACTGAGCTCCCGTATAACAGTAGACGGTACTACCTGCTTTCTGTTAGCGCTGAACGTTGGGCGGCGCTTACCAAACCCGACACCCCACATTGTGCCAACGGCTTCGGGTGGAAGAGCGCAATTGGAAGGGTACAAGCCTTACCCTGGTGCGAGGAAATGCAACCTAAAGACAAAGTGTCATGGCAGGGCAGACCAGGCCCTAAGCCTTGGTTGGCGGCTGGTCTAGGATCGAAGCTCCGACAGGCGGACAATTAGAGCATTGCTTTGCTGATCCGGCAGCTTCTGCAGCTTGTCTTGTTCCAGATGTAGAGGTGTTACCTTTCCTCTGGAGTGAACTAGGCAGGCCGAGAGAGGGATCATGCTGCATGGGCAACACATGATCTCTATATTTTAGCCCAGGCTTTGTGCTATGGAGAGGCAATAACTCCATCCCTTACAAACTATCGTCTGTCAAGACGGCAAGGTGCCAATGAATGTAAATATTGTTCTGTGGCAATGTTATTAAGATAATAGTTTTGGTTTTCTGACATTCCCTATAGAGTCATTAGCACAGTCTTAACAGTTCTTCTCCTTCTTCTGTGTTCATCCTGAGAGTTTTTTTCGGACGTGATTGCGTTGTGCCTGTTTACAGCAAAGCTGCGTTCTTGCGAAGTTCGGAGACACATCCGACTTCTGCGGGCATTTGTTGACCGGGTTAACCTTCCCGGGTGATCTTAACAGTTCAATCTTCAGCCTTTTTCAGGGCAGTCTCAAGCATGAATAGTTAGGCATGGGTGGCACATGCCAATCAAAGTGACTCTCCAGTTGTGTACAGACCATAAAACAAACACATCTGTAATCATGAGACTAAAAACACAAATGCAAAACAACATTAAACAAAATCTATAGTGATTTTGGTTTTTCTGCTTTGTTTCAAATTGAGAATGCTGATGATCAATCAGTTAATGTGGACAGGACTCTCTGATTCACTCTGGACATGGCCTCTGCAGCTCAATGCCAAGGAGAGTACCTAAGTGAGTAATGTTTGTACCAGAGATTTAATGGTTTTCATAGGGAAAACTACAGTGAACTAACTTTGAAGAAACTGTAAAAAGAAAGATCATGACAGGTATGAACATCATCATCACCAAGTGCCTTCCCAGCTAACATAGGCATTCTTATCTCTCCACAGATCTCGGTTTTTGGTGTTCTGGATCAACTCTGCTGATGATATTCCTCCCTGCCACGGTCTCAGTCCATCAAGCAACATTTCTCTTGGCAGGCCTCTCTTCCCCTCGATCTTTCCAGTTGTCACGATGTTCTCCAATGCCTCTCTTCTCATCACATGACCAAAGAAAGCTGCTTGTCTCATTCTTCTTGTTGTGTATAATGTTCTAGTTTCATTAGCCTCTTTCAGGGAGTCATTGATAGTTACTCTAGCAGTCCAAGGAATTTGCAACATTCGTCTCAGGAACCACATCTATTTTTCTTCCAAGTTCTTCCAAATATGTTGATTTACATTCCAAGATTCATTGCCATATAGCAAATCAGGCTCTATATAGCATTTAGCACTATCCCTTGCATAATGATACTTTTCATTTTCTGAAATACAGCTTTTGCTTGCCTTTTCTGTTCTTAATCTCTGTTGTGCATCTTCCATCTGATGTTATAATTGGCTAAATTGATTTAATTAAAATTATTCACTTCGTTAAGCATATTCCCTTCTATTTCCATTTCACATGTCAACAACAAAATCCATCTATAATGCACACAGAGACTCTCATCTTGGAGACAGCAGTACCTCTTTGAGAGCACAGAAAACGTTCCTATTTTGAGAAAAAGAGCATGAAGATTGAAATGCAAAGAAGAAAACCACCCCTCACTACATAAAACAATATTATCCAAATAGCGCCCTGGCCCATGAATATACAGACTGATCTGCATAAAACTCAATTGAAAATAGAGGTGGAAATTTCTCCTGAATATAACAAATGGAGCAAAGAAAACAGTCAGTAGCAACAAAAACATTCTCAAGTAACTTCAGAGTAGAGTTAGAGGCCTTTAAAACTGCAGAAAAAATGCTACACATAGCTCTGAAAACAGATGAAAAGCCAGTTGTCTCAATACTAAAGAGTAAACAGTGCAGACCAATGAGACTTGAAAGCAGCACTCTGTGGACTGTCAGAAACACAAAAGAGTTATAATAAACAGATCTCATTCCATTCAAACAGACCTGGAAATGAAGAAGCTGACAAATTGGCAAAGGAAGGTGGAAGACAACCACAGCCTGACAAAAGGCATAGCCCATAATGAGGTCATTAAAGTGAAATGTATTAACTCTTGCTCTGCCATGCACCCATACATCGCCACAATTGACCGACAGTGACGCCCGTGGGCCCTTTAATTGTCATAGTTTAAACAGTGGTTTATTTGTCCCTTTTCTTATGTTTCCGCAATTGTTAGTTAACTTCAGTAACTTAAAATTGAGTCAGAAATATTTCGCAGTTTGAAGCAGGCCGCCGACAACCATATTTGGCCATTAGAAAGCACTAGATTCTTGATTCAAAAAGATTATTTTGATTTGAATTTCGAAATGACAACACCTTCTGGTTCTGGACCTCATATATTTTAATAAAATTACCGTTTTAAACAATTTTATATTATAGTTATAGTGATTTCAAGGACTTTGTGAAAGATTCCAAAACTTAAACGACGTGCAGTATTCAATTAGTCAGTTAGATTGCAAGCGAAACACTGCAAGCGAAAGTTCATCATAATATGATGGCACATATCGAATTATGAATGCGCTAATGGGCCACATTTATGCCCCTAAATTTTTTATGCCTATCACAAAGTATTTAAGGAGTATTTAAATAATTAAATTTAAAAGAATAATAATTATAACTAAATAGAAAATAGTGTTTATATTCTTCTTCTCAGTACAGTCTGAGTGGTGTGTTACGGACATTTTCCATTTTGTGTTAAAATTATGTGCATCAAAATATTATGTTTTAGTTATGTTTAATTGGTGTTGTGGAACAGTTCTTGTGATATTATTGAACAAAAGTGGTGTGTGTAACAGTATTCAGCAAATTTAACTGGATTAGTTACAATGGATTATAAATACAGCCTTGGTAAGCGAAATTTTTAAATAATTGTTACCTCTTTAATGTCAATTGTTATTATTAAACCTCTCATTATTGTCATAATATTTCTAACCTATCAATTAATTATTAACACTGTCATGTTCCTTGTGCAATCCTCTTTAATTTGATATATAATACAAAATATCTGCTACCATTTTAACAATTTCAAAAGCATTATTGTGACACACCCCTACTTCCAATTTTCTGCCATGAATTTCTGTTTGGTCAGGACCCAATTTTTGTTTGGCACCGAAAGAGTTAAGAGCATGCGATTTCCATGTGGCAAGATATAGATGTGAGTCACTGACCAATTCACAATCACTAAGGAAGACAATCTGGGAGTGTGAACTTAAATGTAACAGAACAGTTCCTAGAATACAATGAACACAGAAAAGTTCTGACATTCTACAAGATCTGAACACAAGAAAACTGGCTCATAAATAGCATCAAGGCTCAGAAACAGAAATATGTTGGCCATATTAAAGGCCACAGTGGTTGGGGAAGTACAGGATGGAGGGCAGGGAAAAGAAGCATTACATACACCTTGGACATGAGGGTGCATGTGGCGGGGGAACTGGCAAGAGACGGAGAGACTCGTTGGCAGGCTGGGATGGTAGCACAATTGTGCAAAGGACTTGTCACATGATGATCAGGCCTAGAGATGTATACAAAGCAACTAGAGAACCAAGTGGAAATCAGAGCACCCAAGCTACCACAAAATCGAGCAACTAGCAAGCAATCTTCTGGATCCATATAACAGGCCGAGATACCACTTGTTAAATATGCTAAAGATAAAAAATACTGGTGAATGTAACTGTGGTACAGATAAAATGATGGCTAATTATTGGCTGTAGGAATGTCTAATAAATACAAAACTGAGAAAATAATGTTGGCCTCCAGCCGCTCCATTGGAGATCTCTAAGGAGATGTCAGTAACCTCAAATTGACTGCAGCTGTTGTTACTCATATATTCAGGTTGACATATAAAGGTATACAATGGAGGCATCATGGAGTCTCATTGTCAATTTCTGTGACACTGGTTTGCAGAGAAAAATGTTTTATACTGCCTAATATGTCCCTTGTCATTTAAATTCATTTCATAATTATGTGCCCTATTCTGTTAGTATTTGGCCAAGGAAATCATACCAGGAAACCTGTTCCAGTCTGTTTTTATTTATGTTTAATTGTTGGACTTTCTTTAACAGATAAGCAGTATTTTAGTTTTCCTGATATTTATTTCTAGATCATGTGCCATGCCGGAAAGCGTGGGCAGTTATGACTCGCCATTTCACTCGTCGTGAATCAGATCAGTGTTCCTGTCTCGACCATGCCATCCAGGTATTTTCCTCTCAGTCTGCCCCTTGGTCTGTTCCTTTCGATCTTGCCAGTTGTCACTAAGTTCTCTAATCCATTTCTTCTCATAACATGTCCAAACAATTTTGACTGTCTATGTCTAATTTCTCTAATCAATTTACAATTTTCATTTGTCTCCTGTAGTACTTGGTCATTGGTTTTTCTGTCTGTCCATGGTATTCTTCGCATTTTCCTCAGAAACCACATTTCTGCAGCCATCAGATGTTTTTCAGCTTGACTGCTCATTGTCCAAGTTTCACATCCATACAAAAGAACAGGCTCTATATGTATCCCCTTAACACTCTTGTTCTCGTTTCAATTGACATCTTTTTCTTGATCAGAATGTTTTTCATCTTGCTAAAGGCTACTTTCACCATGGCGATTCTTGTTCTAATCTCTTCAAGGCATCTCCCATGAGATGTTATGACTGTACCGAGATAATTGTACTGATTCACTTGTTGAAGAATATTTCCATTTACTTGTATATTACATTGTGGCACTTCTTCCTTCCTACTGACGACCATAACCTGAGTCTTTTTACAATTTACTTCTAACCCCAGTTGCTCACTGTGTACAACAACCGCATCTACTAATTGTTGCAGGTTCTGCGCATTGTCTGCAATTAATACTGTATCATCTGCATATCTAATATTATTATTCAATGCTGATTCCATTTATATCTTCTACATTTCTGAAAATATTTTCACTGTACAGGGAAAAAAGATCAGGAGACATTATACATCCCTGCCTAACACCTCTCTTAATAGGCTGATATTGTCCCACTTCATTATCAATCTTTATGGCAGCTTGTTGTTTCCAATATATGTTTTTTATAAGTCTAATGTCTTTCCCATCAATTTGTAGATCTGCAAGCATACCCACTATGTTGACATGTCTAACTCTATCAAAAGCCTTTGTGTAGTCAAAAAAGCAAAGATGTATATCATTGTTTACTTCTATAGCACGTTCAGTAACTGTTCGCAGAATATACACAGCATTTACTGTACCCTTTCCTTCTACAAACCCACATTGTTCTTCCCCTATTTCAGGTTGTATTTTCTTCCTCACTCTTTGCATGATCATACTTTGCTGACTTTTAATATTTCTAACTTTCATAGGTGTGGTAGTGATTGTGGGTTTTCTGTCATTAACACCATGTTATCTACATATCGTAGTTCTTTGTCATGCAGTAGCAGTTCTCTGAAAATGTTTTTATATGTACAAGTTTAATAGTCTCAAGAATCTCATATTTGATCTCTGTATGTTTAAATCAAGCTGAATATATTTTATACAAATTTCTTGTTTCACTTTATGAAATGCTTTAGTGTAGTCTAAGAAGAAAGCAAGTGTATTCTTTGACATGTAAGTCTTTCTCTATTATCACCCTTATGCAGAAGACCCCTTCTCTTGTTCCACTGCTCTGTTGGAATCCAAACTGTTCTTCTCTGACTTGTTGATTGATTTTACTTTTCATTCTTTACTTACAATCTTGATGATTATTTTGATAACTTGGCTAGTAAAACTTACAGTTCTAAGGTGCGTAGTCTGCTGTTCTTGGGTAACATTATGAACTCTTAAAGGTTCAGATCTTGAGCTGAGTTTATTCATTGGCAAAAGAAAAAACCCAACTTACTAGTGACTTGATGACTGCTGAGACCAACGGTGGCAGGAGAACTTCAGGTTCCACATGAAACACATTTCTACACAGATGGATACAGCGATACATGATTGTTCGCAGCTTGTGCCTGCAAACAATTATCTTAAATTAGTATATATTAACTTTTCAGTTTATTTTTCTTCTTCTACCACTGCTTTCTTCTATTCCTTCCTCATCTTACTTCCAACTCCTTTTAAACCATCCATCCCCACTTAAAGCTTCATCATTATCCTTCTGTCTCATCTTGTTCCTCCTCCTTCAACATATCATCAATCTATCTGTCATATCTGTTTCCTTCTCCTTCAACATATCCTTTCTCCTCTGAAAGTTTCTTCATCTCCTGCCTACCTGTTATTCTATTTCTCCAGTCTGTTCTGTTTTCTCATTTTATTTTGCTCCAACCTCTTCTTCTTCTCCCTTCTCCTCCAGCTTACTTTTTTCTTCTTCTCCTCCTCCTTGTGACAGAAACAATAAATCAACATACAAGACCAAGCAACCATTCAACAAAATAATGAGAGGACATTGGACTAATTGAAAATCAAATAGATCACATTTTAATTAACAACAGAAATGCATCAAACATAAAGCAAGTCAGAAGTTATAGAGGAGCTGAGTGCCACAGTGACCACTTCCTCGTTGGAGCAAAATTTAAAATAAAACTTAAGAGAGCTTTCTATACTAAATTACAAAGATTACACCCAACATATAACAGAGAAAAACTGCAAGACATTACAGTCAAAGAGAAATTTACAGATGAAATAAAATGTAAACTTGAAACTCTGCAAAACCCTTTGGAGGAAAGCATTGACCAAACTTGGTTGAACATCAAGAATACAATTCAGTCTACCGCAGAAGAATGTCTCGGTGTGTTAACCACGCATAGAAAGAACAGATGGTTCAATCAAAAATGTGAAGAAGCAGTCATTAGGAAGAAGAATGCCAGACATGTATGGTTAAATGACATCAATAACATCCAAAAGGAAGAGCATTATAGAAATGAATGTAAAGAGGCTACAAAAATAGTCAGACAGCAGAAGCGAGAATATATGAGTAATATAATCAAAGATATGGAGACTAATCACCAGAAAAATGAATCCAGAAAATTTTTTAAAGGACTGAAGTCAATGAAACGAGGGCACCAACAAAACACATATGGTTTAAAAGACAAAAATGGGAATATGATAAATACCAATGAGGAAATGTGCAACACATGGAAAGAATATTTTATTGAATTACTAAATTGTGAAGCTCCAAGTAACATTTTCTCACAGGAAGAGGTTCTAACATGCGAACCACAAATTGAAGAACCTACATTTGAAGAAATCCTATATGTAATCACACGACTTAAAAACAATAAGGCAACTGGGACTGATGGAATTGCTGCTGAATTTATAAAGGCAGGTGGCCATGCATTACATCTAAAGCTATACGAACTAATAATAAAAATCTGGAGGACAGAAGAATTACCCCATGACTGGAAAGAGTCATTATTGATACCTATCTTTAAGAAAGGAGACAAGTTCCAATGTGGAAATTATAGAGGAATATCACTACTGTCCACAAGCTATAAGATACTATCCGCAGTATTACTAAATAGACTAAAACCATATTCAGAAGACATATTAGGTGACTACCAGGCGGGTTTTAGACAAAACAGATCAACAATAGATCAGATATTTATCTTACGACAAATAGCCGAGAAACATTGGGAATATAAAAGAGATCTCCATAACATTTTTGTGGATTTTAAAAAGGCTTATGATAGTGTCCATAGGAATAGTCTATGGAATGCTATGCAGGAATTTGGAATACCAAGGAAGTTAATCAACATGACCAGACTATGCATGGAAGATACTTATAATATAGTAACATATAAAGGCAGGAAATCAGACCCCTTCCAAATAACATCTGGCTTGAAACAGGGTGATGCACTATCGCCGCTACTCTTCAATCTGGCTCTAGAGAAAGTTGTAAGGAAGGTAAAGGAGGAATGTGATATTGGAGGAACATCCAAGCTGCTTGGTTATGCAGATGATATAGATATTATAGGGCAAAGTGAACAAAAGACATTGGAAATATTGACTCACTTAAAGGAAAAAGCCCAACAGATGGGGCTGGTTATCAACCAAGATAAGACAGAATATATGGTAATTTCAAGAGACGGAATGGCTAGAAACTCTGGCCACATACAAATAGATAATATGACCATTAAAAGAACGGAAACATACAAATACCTGGGTACGATCTTCAACTGCTCCAACATCATAGGGAAGAAATACAAACTAGAATCAACTCTGGAAATAAGATATACTATGCACTACAACATCTACTAAAATCAAAGGCGCTATCTCGTAACACCAAAATCACAATATACAAAACACTGATCAGACCAGTTGTGCTGTATGGCTCTGAAACCTGGAGTACAACGAAAGGAGACGAAGCCTTGTTACAAACCTTTGAGAACAAAATTTTAAGACGCATCTTTGGACCCATTAGGGATACACAAAGTGGAGAGTGGAAAAGAAGAAGTAACAAAGACATTTATGATCTGTTTAAGTCCCCGCTAATCACTGGTATCATGAAGGCTAATAGACTACAATGGCTGGGGCATATAGAAAGAATGGAAGATAATAGGGAAACAAAACTCGCTTACACTCAGGAAATAAATGACCGTAGACCCCGAGGTAGACCAAGAAGGCGGTGGAGAGATAATACATGTACAGACCTACAAGCACTTGGAATCAACGACTGGCAAGAGAAGGTCCACCAGAGAGACGAATGGAGACGAATTGTATTTGCAGCAAAGAACCTCAATGGCTCGGAACGCTGAAGAAGAAGAAGAAGAAGAAGAGTGTTACAAGTTTGTGTTTGTGGCTAAGCACCTTGCAGACTTATGAGAATCTCTTCTAACTTGATAATTGAAATAACTGACATCCTACCCCAAACTGATAACTTGACACCAAATTATCACTTACAGTAACAGTATCATTATCTAAACATTGAGCACAACCCACTACTGGCAATGCTGATCCTATTCCGGTACGAACCTAAGGCCTTATCCACGTCAATTTGGAAGCACTAGACTCGAGTTTCGCTCTCGTTTGAGCTCATCAGTAGTGCATATCCTTGACTGGACCTTGGATCAAGCCTGGATCACTGGCGTGTGATGCGGGTGTGTAACCACTAAACCATGTGGCACACACTAGACACCATTAGTAGTGGGTTGTGCTCAATGTTTAAATCTAAACCCCGGAGTTGAGTTGAGTTGAGTTAAGAACCAACATCACTGCACTCAGGACATTCCCATACGTGCTCCGTCCCCTCATTCAACAGCCAGCAAAGAGTCATACTACTAATCATTCCCACCGCTATCTGATTAAAAGTTCTCCTGGTCTTCCCTCTCAGTTTTGAGATTCTTCCAGAACCCCTGCCGCTCCCCCGCAATCTCATTCTTTCCACATATGGGTTCTCAATCTGTTCCTCCGCCTTCTCCACCTGGTCCCACAAGTGCACGACCACCTCCCCCCTGTCCATAGGCAAAATTCCACCAAGAGGTGCCTTCCCTGCTAACCTATCAGCCTGTTCATTTCCTCGTACACCCGCATGGCCAGTGCAAAATATCCATACAATTCTCACGATCTCTGAAGCGACGAGACCCATTCCACACGAAGCATTCCTTTCTTCACCTTGCTAAGCATACTCGTTGAATCCGTAATGAATACAACGTGTGTTGCAGTAGTCTCCTCTAGCCACCAGAATGCCGCTGTTACTGACTCCGCCTCCATTCTCATGCTGGAGGTCATAGTCTCATATGCCAGACTCTCCTTTTTCAAGACTCGCCCATCAGCCTTTGCAATAAGGCCAGCCTGTTTCTCACCAGTGACCCCGAGAAAAAAACCAAAGTATCATTATCATCAAGTATGTCCGCCATTGGCATGGTCATGTAGCTACTTGAACATTCACAATTTTAGTTGTGATGCTCCTTTTAATTCCATGTCTACTCCCTCCTCTTGTCCCCAGTATACTGCCCTTCGTGGCTTTTTTGGGTGTTTCTTCATGTCTTTTGGGTGTGACCTAGCCAAAGGAATCTTTGCTTTATGATTATATTAAATGGAAAAATGCTTGTTGAGGTCAGATGCACTAAACCATAAGCTTTATGAAACAATGCAATGCAACAAGTCTAATGATGACTAAAGATAGGAGCTACTGATGAATGTAACTGTGGGACTGGTAAAATGACAGATTTGTTGCAGGAGAATTTTACATACGCAGAACAGAGAAAATTATTTTAACAGAGGAAACTATTTTGGCCCACTCTATTTGAAGGCAAAGTGGTTATAAATGCAATTTGTAATCCAGCATACCATGTTAGAAACACAGCCGCAGGCGGTTTGGAAACAGACAGCCTTGCATTGGTTTTCATACAATGGTATAAGTGCAGGTCATTTAGAAAGCAATGGCAAACTACTGAACGTAAACTTGCCAAAAAATCACAATCAGCCAACAAATGCTGGGGTTGAATGCAACATCCTGTAAAGGATATGCAACTATCAGTTTGAAGACAAACTCTATAAAGATGTCAACAAGCTCAAATTGACAGATGGGTTCTTTAAATTTATTCATATCAACATTTAAAGCTTTATGAAGAAAGAAGGAGGAGGAGGAGGAGAACAAGGAGAAGAAGCAGCAACAGCAGAAGACAAATAAGAAGATTACATTAAGAAATATCACTTGTTTTATTTCCAGAACTTGTTCTGTCAATGTGTTAATCCAGCTAGTGCTTGTCATTTTTAACAATACATCTGAAATGACTCATCCATATTTCATCACAAGTATATCTGGCCGACAATCGACGCTCAGAGGAAAGGTGAGACAGACATATAATCAGATTGCTACTGGTACTATTAGTGTTGGAACTCTTCGCTGGCTGCTGAGGATGGGGACGGAGTGCTTATGGGAATGCCCCGAATGCTGTGATGTCGGTTCCTAAATCAATCAATCAATCAGTCAATCATCACAGGTATTTATTGTCCATATATCATCATAGGTATTTATTGTCCATATATCATCACAGGTATTTATTGTCTATATATCATCACATGTATTTATTGTCTATATATCAAACACATGTATTTATTGTCCATATTTCATTACATGTATTTATTAATTAGAAGCAACAGAGATGTGGTTCCTGAGACGAATGTTGCGAATTCCTTAGACTGCCAAAGTAACTAACAACGACTGTCTGAGACAGGCTAATGAAACTAGAACATTATATACAACAATAAGAAAGAGACAAACATCTTTCTTCGGTCATGTGATGAGAAGAGAGGCATTGGAGAACATCGTGATAACTGGAAAGATCAAGGGGAAGAGACGCAGACCAAGAGAAATGATGCTGGATGGATTGAGACAGTGGCGTGGAGGAATATCAGCAGCATATTTCATCACATGTATTTATTGTCCATATATCATCACATGTATTTATTATGCATATAACATCACATGTATTTATTGTCCATATATCATCACAAATATTTATTGTCCATATATCATCACATGTATTTATTGTCCATATATCATCACATGTATTTATTGTCCATATATCATCACAAATATTTATTGTCCATATATCATCACAAATATTTATTGTCCATATTTCATCACATGTATTTATTGTCCATATATCATCACATGTATTTATTGTCCATATATCATCACATGTATTTATTGTCCATATTTCATCACAAATATTTATTATCCATATTTCATCACATGTATTTATTGTCCATATTTCATCACAAATATTTATTGTCCATATATCATCACATGTATTTATTGTCCATATTTCAGAACACAATGAAAATGGTCAGATGTACGTGGATTATTTTCTATAAATCATGCTTTATTTTGTTAGAAGTATGGATTTATTGTTTTTCTCTAAATGCCCTTTTTACCATTATGATTCTAATTCTATTGTATATCTCACATCAGGAGTCTTCTATTATAGTTAGACTCAGATAGGTAAAGTGGTCAACTTGTTCTGTTTTGTTCCTTAATTTGAGCTGTAGTGCTTGAGAAGTCCTAGTTATTGCCATTATACAGTAAATGTAAACCTACCCTAAACTCAGCAACAAAACTGACTATGCCTGTCATCACAAAATCCAACAAACTGTTATAACATGTCATCATAGCAGGTTATAACTTGGTATCACAACCTAAAGTAAAATTTTACAATTTGGCATTACAACCTACAATAAATTCTTACAACAAGGCATCACAATCTAGAATAAATTGTTATAAATTGACATCACAACCCCCAATACTTTGTTATAACTCAGCATCATAACCTACCCTAAATTGGTATAACTCGGCATCAAACCATCACTCATAGCAACCGTGAACATCCTAGTATGGTCTGCCAGAATTCTGTAACTAGTATTTATTATTTCTGTGTTGCTCTGATAAGTAGGACTACCAGAATGCTGAAAACAAAGAAACAGACTTTAAAATTATTTACCAAAAGAAACAGTTAATATCATATCCTTTACAGGACATCGCAGTCAACCCCAGCATTTTTGGATGTTTGTGATTTCTTGACAAGTTTATGTTCAGTAGCTGTCCATTGCTTTCTGAATGACCGGCACCCATACCATTTTACAGAAACCAAATGCAAGGCGGTCTGCTCTCAAATTGCCCGGAGCTGTGTTTCGAAACGTGGTATGTGGAATTACGAACTGCATCCGTAACCTTTCGCCACAGGGCCAGCATCGAAAGAATAATAGCCATCATTTGTGCCTGTCTGTGGTACAACAGTAGCTATGGTTAATCATGTTTCTAGAAATGTGATGATTGTGATCAATGACATCTGTGGTATAACAGTAGCTATAGTTAATCATGTTTCTAGAAATGTGACGATTGTGATCAATGACATCTGTGGTAGAACAGTAGCTATAGTTAATCATGTTTCTAGAAATGTGATGATTGTGATCAATGACATATGTGGTACAACAGTAGCTATAGTTAATCATGTTTCTAGAAATGTGATGATTGTGATCAATGACATATGTGGTATAACAGTAGCTATAGTTAATCATGTTTCTAGAAATGTGATGATTGTGATCAATGACATCTGTGGTATAACAGTAGCTATAGTTAATCATGTTTCTAGAAATGTGATGATTGTGATCAATGACATCTGTGGTACAACAGTAGCTATAGTTAATCATGTTTCTAGAAATGTGATGATTGTGATCAATGACATCTGTGGTAGAACAGTAGCTATAGTTAATCATGTTTCTAGAAATGTGATGATTGTGATCAATGACATATGTGGTACAACAGTAGCTATAGTTAATCATGTTTCTAGAAATGTGTTGATTGTGATCAATGACATCTGTGGTATAACAGTAGCTATAGTTAATCATGTTTCTAGAAATGTGATGATTGTGATCAATGACATCTGTGGTATAACAGTAGCTATATTTAATCATGTTTCTAGAAATGTGATGATTGTGATCAATGACATCTGTGGTACAACAGTAGCTACAGTTAATCATGTTTCTAGAAATGTGATGATTGTGATCAATGACATCTGTGGTATAACAGTAGCTATAGTTAATCATGTTTCTAGAAATGTGATGATTGTGATCAATGACATATGGGCGATGACTGTCATTGTACAAATGTTAAAACTTATCCACAATTTTGTCATTAAACAAACACCTCATTAAAATTACTTTCTTGCTTATGTGTACGAGTGGCATGGTCAAGTGTCTTGGTAGGTCCATTACTAGGGAGTTGTCTTCATTAACTGCTTTAACTCATTTGAAACCCAGGTAAAATCACTGAGATGTGTCAGTGTGAAACAAATAGCTAACACTACCCTAAATTGGGATAGAAATAGATGTAGGAACTGGTCTTCTCACCTCATAAAGTCATGCTACCATAGATGTGAAATCTTAATTGACACTTCAGTTATCTGATGCTAAATACATACATAATACCAACAACTTCATCCCAAAGGACTGTCTTTCTGTATAAATGCTGTGTAGTTGGTCTGATAACATTTTTGTCTGGTTATAAGATTATGATGCTTGAAGTTTCAGGTGAGATTTATAGAAATGCATTCTTAGAGGTGTTCATATTACAGGTCTCGTATCTTAGTTTTATGGCTCAGCTTATACAGTAGAGTAGACAGGAAAGCGATGAGATGGCTGAGCATGATAAGTTAGAAGGTACGACACTGGGGTTTAGATTAGTGCTGGTAAGAGCATACTCCAGTCACCATTGGATGCATAATCTTTTACTTAAGACAGTGGTCTGGGCTCAATCCTCAGGGGAGCAAGATTATTTTGTCCAACCAGTATGGCTCTATGACAAAGGGGTTACAGACGCATACCCGGGTTCGAAACACAGCTGCAGATGATTTGGCAGCAGACCATCTTGCGTAGTTTCTTACAAAATGGTATGGGTGCCGGTCATTCAGAAAGCAATGGCAAACTACTGAAAGTAAATTTGCCAAAGAGATCACAACAGGAAAACATGCTGGTGTTGACTGTGATGTCCTGTAAAAGATATGCAACTAACTTTTTAACTAAGTATGGCTCTTGGGTCGACCAACCCTTTGAAAAGGTACGAGACAATTCTTAAATCTACCAACCACACGCACAGGAGGGGTTTTCAAGAACAAAATAGTCTCACAATATTAACAATTACATAATAAATTCAAGACAGAAGATTTCAACACTGAGCAATACAACAAATCTAAGACAGAAGACTACAACACTGAGCAACACAACAAATCTAAGACAGAAGACTTCACTGAGCAACACAACAAATCTAAGACAGAAGACTTCACTGAGCAACACAACAAATCTAAGACAGAAGACTTCAATACTGAGCAATACAACAAATCTATGACAGAAGACTACAACACTGAGCAACACAACAAATCTATGACAGAAGACTACAACACTGAGCAACACAACAAATCTATGACAGAAGACTACAACACTGAGCAACACAACAAATCTATGACAGAAGACTACAACACTGAGCAACATAACAAATCTATGACAGAAGACTACAACACTGAGCAATACAACAAATCTAAGACAGAAGACTACAACACTGAGCAACACAAATCTAAGACAGAAGACTTCAACACTGAGCAACACAACAAATCTAAGACAGAAGACTTCAATAGCAACACAACAAATCTAAGACAGAAGACTTCAATAGCAACACAACAAATCTATGACAGAAGACTTCAATAGCAACACAACAAATCTATGACAGAAGACTACAACACTGAGCAACACAACAAATCTATGACAGAAGACTACAACACTGAGCAACACAACAAATCTATGACAGAAGACTACAACACTGAGCAATACAACAAATCTATGACAGAAGACTACAACACTGAGCAACACAACAAATCTAAGGCAGAAGACTACAACACTGAGCAATACAACAAATCTAAGACAGAAGACTACAACACTGAGCAACACAACAAATCTATGACAGAAGACTACAACACTGAGCAATACAACAAATCTAAGACAGAAGACTACAACACTGAGCAACACAACAAATCTATGACAGAAGACTACAACACTGAGCAATACAACAAATCTAAGACAGAAGACTACAACACTGAGCAACACAACAAATCTATGACAGAAGACTACAACACTGAGCAATACAACAAATCTAAGACAGAAGACTACAACACTGAGCAATACAACAAATCTATGACAGAAGACTACAACACTGAGCAACACAACAAATCTAAGGCAGAAGACTACAACACTGAGCAATACAACAAATCTATGACAGAAGACTACAACACTGAGCAACACAACAAATCTATGACAGAAGACTACAACACTGAGCAATACAACAAATCTAAGACAGAAGACTACAACACTGAGCAACACAACAAATCTATGACAGAAGACTACAACACTGAGCAATACAACAAATCTAAGACAGAAGACTTCAATACTGAGCAGCCATCCATCATGTGCCATGCCGATAAGCGGTCATGCTCTGCCATCTCACTTGATCACCAGAGTCGTGGATCAGCTCCGTGTTCCTGTCTCGACCATGCCAAGTGGTCAAGCCATCCAGGTATTTACTTCTCGGTCTTCCTCCTGGTCTCTTCCCTTCGATCTTGCCAGCTGTCACCAAGTTCTCCAAGTCATTTCTTCTCCTAACATGCCCAAAACATTTTTACTGTCTACGTCTAATGACTCTTAATCAGTTTACGATCTTCATTTGTTTCTTGAAGGACTTGTTCATTGATTTTTCTGTCTGTCCATGGTATTCTTTGCATTTTCCTCAGAAACCACATTTCCACAGCCATCAGATGTTTTTCATCTTGACTGCTAATTGTCCACGCTTCACATCCATTCAAAAGTACAGGTTCTATGTAGCATTTCAACACTCTTTTTCTCGTTTCAATGATATCTTCTTATTGGTCAAGTATGTTTTTCATCTTGCAAAAGGCTACCTTTGCAATGGCAATTCTTGTTCTAATCTCTTCAAGGCATCTCCCATCAGATGTTGTGACTGTTCCGAGATAACTGTACTGATTCACTTGCTTAAGAATATGCCTATTTACTCGTATATCACATTGTGGTATTTCCTTCTTCCCAGTAACGACCATAATCTGTGTCTTCTTACTATTCAGTTCTAACCCTAGTTGTTCACTGTGTGCAACAACCACATCTACTAAATATTGCAGGTCCCGCTCATTGTCTGCAATCAAGACTGTATCATTTACATATCTAATGTTAATGATGTATCATCCCCCAATGTTGATTCCTTCCATATCTTCTAAATTTCTGAAAATATTTTCACTGTACAGGGAAAAAAAAGATCTGGAGACATTACACATCCCTGTCTCACACCTCTTTTGATAGGCTGATATTGACCTACATCGTTATTAATTCTGATGGCAACTTGTTGTTTCAAATATATGTTTTTTACAAGTCTAAGGTCTTTTCCATCAATCTGTAGATCCTGAAGCATCCTTATCATGTTGACATGTCTCACTTTATCAAAAGTGATAAAGTGTAGTCAATAAAGAAAAGATATAGATCTTTGTTTTCTTCTATAGAATGTTCAATTACTGTTCTCAGTATATACACAGCATTTACTGTACCCTTGACTTCTAGAAACCCACATTGTTCTTCTCCTATTTCGGGTTTTATTTTCTTCCTAACTCTTTACATGATAATTCTCAGCAAAATCTTCATGATGTGGCTCATTATACTAATTGTTCGATGTTCATCACATTTCAAGGCTCCTGGTTTCTTCTGGATAGCAACATGATTCAGGAGGTAAATTTTCAGTATCGTATATTTCGTTCAACAGTCTGGTGACTTGGTCTATTCCATATTCTCCTAAAGCATTGATCATTTCTATTGTGATGTGTACTGAGTAACAACAAATGTAAAACAGAAGACTACAACACTGAGCAACACAACAAATCTATGACAGAAGACTACAACACTGAGCAACACAAGAAATCTATGACAGAAGACTAGAGTACTGAGCAACAAAAAAAATATATGACAGAAGACTAGAGTACTGAGCAACACAATAAATCTAAGACGAAGACTACAACACTGAGCAACCCAACAAATCTAACACAGAAGACTTCTCCCCACACCAGACAAGAGAGATGATTTCAACATAACTAGCGCCGGAAAGAAGATATCTCTTTCATAATTTGCCAACTAGAGTAGATAGGTCTGACACAAATGAACGAAAAGAGAATATGTCACTATTAAAATGGACCTAAAGAAGCAGGCACAACTATCTGATGAACAAAGACATCTACACAATTGACCCGACAGAGAGAACGTCTGATGACAGAAATAGAAACAACTGCAGTAAGATAAAAAATGCTAAAGTGTGATGGAGTGTTAGAAACCAACAGGTAAACAGACAGGTAGAGGGATATATTATTGATTTGACATATGAATGGATGGATGAACAGGTATAAAGCTGGGATGGATGAACAGATAGTTTGATAGATTAATGGACAGATAATTGGATGAATAAATTAGTAAACATGAAATTGCACCTTCTGAATAACTTCAAACAGCGGCAAGAAGAGATCAGTGCTGTAGTTGTCAGCAGTTCGGCTGAGGATGGCAGTCATTCTCTCCAACCCCATGCCAGTATCAACATGAAAAGTTCTCAACTGTTGCAAGGATTGGTCCTTTTTTCTGTATGTTGGAATAATAGAGCAGAAGTTGCAAAATGGTCAATACTAAAAAACAGAGTAAAACCAATAACAATTACAGCAACTCTCTCAATTACAAATGGGAGAGAAATCATAATAAAATATGAGTAAATTATGTATATCATCAACTCTAGATACTAAGTGATGAACTTCTGTCAGTGCACAGGATGCAACAGATTTATCACTAGTTATACAATCTCATATTCTTACATGACAGTAGGAAGTTCTGAGTTCAACAGTGCAGATTTGAATGTGTTTACACTAGAATCATAAATGCATGACATGTTCTCTTATGGGCAGGCTTTCTCATGTTGAAATTAACTCAGGCAGCTGCCTAGTTCAAAACAATGTATTCCCACAGTGAATTTAAACACAGAAACCATAGCAATAAGTTACACAATTTATTGCCTGACATAGTTCACTGCATCTTGTCAGGTGCATACTACAAAATTGTACATCATATAAAGTGAATAAATGAATTATACTTTAGCTGAAATATTTAAAAAAAACATAGTCACTGATATGGTTAAAATGTGGAACATTTGCACAGTAATCACAAATTTAAAATGAAATCTTTTTGTCTGCACAAAATTGATTGGAACAGCAAAATTGCTAAAGCCTCAGTATATTTGAGCAATAGATTATTGCCATTTAGAAGGGTACATGCAGGTCTGCATGGTCGACTGGATAAGAACGGTGTTCTTAAACATCCGATGTGCTGATGTCGAGGTTAGCGGTTCATTCCCTACACCGGACAGCTGGACTAAAATGTTGACCTGTTGTCCTTTACTTGGGGACATAAATTACAAGTACCTCTGAAGTGGGAGTGGGTTCGCCTGATGGCGAGGGACACTGTTAATAGGGAAAGCTAACCCACACGCAAAATTCAGTCCATCACTACTATAAAAATAGTGTGTATGGAGTTCAAAGTGAGCGAGCGCCAAAAAAAAAAAGGACACATGATGAACCAACATCATGAATCAACATGATGGCATAGTAAAATATATACTTCAGAATTGCAAGGAAGCTTAGCTAAATTCATAGATCTTCTTCTTCTCCTCCATTTACTTCTGGGAGAAAAATCTTTTGACTGATTCACTGCCTATCAAAAAGTGTGTTTGGACCAAACAGAAATTGATGGAAGAAGATGGGAAGTACAGTAATTATCTAAAAAAAAATTTTAAATGGTAGCAATTATATTGTATTATATATCATATTAAAGGGGACTGTACAAGGTGCACGCTAATATTGCTACTATTGCTATAGGTTAAAAATATAATAAAAATAATGTTAGACTTCGTAATAGAAAATTTGAAGACAATTATTTAAAATTTCCACTTACCAAAGCCCTACTCCTCAATCTGTGATGATAATCCAATTAAATGTATGATTTTATGAAATTAATGATAAATATACCACTTTTCTTCACCAATATCACAAGAACTGATCATTAACACCATCAAAACACAAGTAAAACATCATATTTTGAAGCATTTGTACTCATTACAATATATACACTATTTTCTATTTAGTTATAAGTATTATTCTTTTCAATTTAATTATTTAAATACTCATCAGCTTGTGATATGCAAAGCGAACTTAGGGGCACAAGTGTGGCACATTAGACCTAGCATAATTCGACATGTGCCATCATTTGATGGCAAACTTTCACTGTTAGTAGCGAGGTTTGTTTTCCATAGTGCTAAAGAACTAAATTTAACTGAATAACCACATTACTGCATGTGCTATAAGTTTTACAATCTTTCACAAATTCCATTAAATCAGAATAACTGTAATCTTATATTGTTGAACACAATAATCTGGCCTAAATTAACAAGTCGAGAACCATAGGGTGTTGCCATTACTAACATAATAAAAACAAACAACTTTCACAAAGCTTACTCCGCTTAAACCACTTTCACAAAGCTTAATCCACGTCTTGTCTGATAAATTTCGAAGGCATATCAATTCTGTGTGTAAATTTCCAAATACCGGGCACTAAAAATTACGGAAAATAAGAAAAATGAAACAAATAACGAACTGTTAACATTCTATCAATAAAGTGGTGGACGGCAGTCACGTGGAGTTCCATTCTGTCAATAAAGTGGCGCATGGCAGTGGATCAGTTAAGAGATCTTTCAAATGTTCTTTGTAAGTTGGTATTTATTTCAGGTTGTTCTTGATATAATCACTCAATCTTTTATATGGTCTACCTCTTGCTCTGTATCCATTATATTTATTCTATGTGGCAGATGTCAGGTGGCCAAACCATTTAACCTGTTGTTCTTTCATAAAGTGATTTCAGACCTAGTCTTCTAATTTTCTCATTCCTAATTCTATCGCTCATGGTTACTCCCACAGCTTTTCTAAGACATCACATCTCTGTTATAATTTTGCACTCATGAGTTGCAGTAAGTGTCCATGTTTGACATTGGTAGCACAAAATCGGCCAAAAAATAGTTCTTATCAGATTTGCTTTAGTACTTATACGTAATTTTCTATACAACAAAAGTGGTGATAGTTGTCCTAGTGTAACTGATTTGCCTTTGCACATGTGTTGATTTCTATATTAATTTCCCCATCTGAAGTGAAAATGGACCCTAGGTATTTAAATTTGCTGATTTGTTTCGCCTCAGAGTTCAATATTTTTATTGAAAGGGCTTCTGACTGTCTGCCTATTACGATTGTTTCTGTCTTTTCAATTCTTATTTTCATGTTATATTTCTCACACTTGGAATTGAATTGACCTTTAGATGGCTCTGATGGCTCCTTTCATCTTCTGATATTAACATTTGGTTTTCAACAAATAATAATTCTGAAATGTTATCATCTTCTTCACTCTCTACTTCTCGGCACATATTGTCAATGTATATTATAAAAAGTAGGGGGGAGAGCACACATCCTTGTCACACATCTGAATTTACTTCACAAGTTTATGTCCCTGCCTTTGTTCTTATGCAACTCTTGCTTGACTTATATAAACTTTTACAAACATTATTTAGATGTTTGATCATTCCGTATTTTCTTAGGCAATCCCATAGCATATTCCTATCAACTCTGCCAAAAGCTTTTTCTTGGTCTATAAATGCCACTTTACAGGTCTAATCACGTTTAACTGCTTTTTCTGTTAGTTGTCTAAGTGTGGATATTGTGTCTGTGCAGCTTCCATTAGGTCCAAAATCCAACTGGGTTCCTAATAGTTGTTCTTCCAGTAATGGTCTTAATCTTCTTTTAGTTAGTTAGTTAGTTAGTTAGTTAGTAAGGTAGTTAGTTAGTTAGTTGCGGTTCCAACTTCACGGTAACAGGTCATCCCCATTATGAACTGTTCCACTGTTACACTGTGCATAGTGCCGCCGCCAGAATGCCAACACAAAAGTCCTCCATGAAAAATACAGTTCATCGTCGATGGAATCGGGAGTCAACCAGAAAGACTTCATTGACCCGGCCTCTTTCCACATACATTTTCTCTATATTGCAAAGTAGTGAGATTCCTCTATAATTAGTACAATCTTTCCTATTGCTTTTATTTTTCCAAACTGGTACAATTATTGCTGTTCGTCAATTATTTGGTGTTTCTTGGTCTGGCAAGGCAATAGGAAAATTTGTCTGCGCCTTTTTTTCCTATTTCTCCAGCTGCTTCGATGTCAATAACTGTCGCTTTGTGCTTGGTTGTCATTTTAATCAAGTTCTTTTTCTGCCAGTGATATTTCTGATTCCAGCTCATCTATCGCTGGATCTGTATTATTTATAATTTTATTTGTACTTTGGTCAGCTTTATTGAAATTAAGCAGTTTTTAAAAATAATGCCTCCATCTGTCAAAGATCATTTTGGGGCCCAGTATAGGTTGCCCTTTTTCATAATTTAGTATTTCTGTTAGACAACATCTGTTCTGGCTGTAACTGTGACATCTGTCTCAATTAAATGATACTTGTGTTCGTTGAGAAGAGTTCTGTTAATTTTGTGGTAAATTGTAGGTTTCGTCTTGTAAGTTATCTGTGGTAGGCTTTAGCATACTCAGGGACAGGGTGAGTATTTGTCCTGTGTTCAAGTATCTCAATTAGGGAATCAGAGACCAAGGTGCAGATAGAAGATACTTAAGCCTTACCAGGGAAGATTCAATTCTTGAAAATCTATAAGGGAGTTAGCAGAGATATCTTGAGGCCGCGAGGAACCCAACTTCATCCTGTTATATACACACAATGTCTGGATTTCTGGTTCCCAACATGGCAGATCTGCACTGAACCGTTAAGTCCTCTGGTCTGTTTATGCTCATGGCTACAGTTTGCATTCGCATTTTCCTCATGTTGGACTGGTAGTACATGGTTCCATGACACTATGAGCTGTGGCGTGACACTGTGAGCTGTGAAATTTGTGTAGAATGCGTTTACATCTGTCCGCTGTTGTTTGCACAGTGAACTGCATGTTCAGAACAATGGCCAGCTGTCACTGAATTGACTAGTTTGCCTTTTCGGTTCATGAGTGAATTTTTCAGGAGACTCCTGGGAGTCGTCACTGGAGCTACGGAGTTTGTGCTTTGTGCAGAGCTTTCGGTGGGTCGCTCTGCAGAAAGAGACCAAGCCATGTGAGATAAAACCCGGGTCAATGAAGTCTTTCTGGTGACTGCCAATTCCATCAAAGATGATGCTCAGAGGAAAGGCGAGACGGACATATAATCAGATTGCTACTGGTACTATTAGTATTGGAACTCTTCGCTGGCTGCTGAGGATGGGGACGGAGCGCTTATGGGAATGGCCCAAATGTTGTGATGTCGGTTCCTAAATCAATCAATCAATCCATCAAAGATGAACTGTAATTTTCGGAGAGGACTTTTGTGTTGGCATTCAGATGGCGGCATTATGCATAGTATACCAGTGTGTGCTGTTGGTTTATCGAGACTCCTGTCTGTCCCACTTTTCACACTGGGCAGTGAGCAGCATTTTGTGTGATATTCACTGGCGCAGGAACGGAGCATAATGGGGCGACCTTTTGCCGTGAAGTTGGAACTGCGACTAACTAACTAACTAACACACAATGTCTTATTTCATTATTCCACCATGATGATATTTTACAACCTACATTTCCTTACTTGTTTGCTCCACACATATTTTTGACTGTTTTCATGAGTTACTTTGAAATTAATCTAGAAATTAGTCTTCATTTACTTCAAGTGTCTTTTGAGGGAGTTTTTCATTTTTTGTCATTTTTCTTGAAAGGCTTTTTCAATTTCTTCTACATCTAGTTCTTTCCATTTGATTACTTCAATGTTCTGTTTCTTCTTTCCAATCTGTGTGTTCATTTTGACTTTTCTGACTATTACTACCTTCTTGTGATTTGTGTTGATGCTTATGCTTGGTATGGCTCTAGCATCCGTGACTTCACAGAAGTCTCCATTCCTTGTCAGGATATAATCAATTTGCCTCTTGACTTCTGGGTCTTTCCATTTAACCCACGTGAACACCTGAGAGGTTCTATGTTGGAAGAAAGTATTAGTAATTATGAGATCATGCTGTGCACATATTTCTAGTAGTCTTTTAACATTTACATCTCTCTCACTATTTGTATCACCACACTTGCCTAGGTATCTTGTAAATGATCTTCTGTTGTTCCCTACTTGCAACTGCAGTCCCCCATCACATAACGTTTATCATGTGGGTTGATGTTTCTAATTTCCTCTTGCAGCTCAAAGTATTTTTCTAGTTCTTCTTCACCATAATTTTCATTGCAGGGGGCATATTTCTGTATATACGTTTGTATATAGGTTTATGTATTTGTTCCTACTTGTATTTTTATGCAGATATGTCATTCAGATGTGTAATTTATATGTATAATGTTATTAGTCATCTGAAGGTCAATGACAAATCCCAATCTGTAATAGCATGTTGAGTATTTTCTATTCCCAAGTAGATGAGTATTAACCTTTGTGCAATCCCTTCATCCCCTTTCCTTTCAATTGTAATTCTGCTAAACCTAACATTTTCACTTGATGTTTTTCCATACGTTGAATCACCTCCTCCGCTTTGTTGCCCCTGCCACATATATTTAACGTTCCTATTCTGTTCCGATATCGCTTGAACTTTGTGTTACATCTCCTAGTTTTGTCTCTTGCATCTCTGTGTAGACAGTTCTATCAGCATGCCAGGCCTGTCGTAGATCATCTGTAACTGCACACATCTCCTCACGAATACAAATACAGACTATTTATCACATTTTAATCATATTATATCCCAATGTGAAACATAAAATCTAGAAATATTCTCCAGAAATCACTGTGGTTGATGTTTTCATAGAAGCAGCCAAAATAGGAAAACTACTCTTTCAATATAAAACAGCACTATCATTAAAAATGTCATCAAACGTCATGGGTGTCATTGTCAGACATAGATCTTTAGATTAAGAACAGGCCATTAACTTTACAATGATCACAGAAATAAAAATCAAACTAAGGAAAATATCTTCTCTAGTTGGCATAAACTTTCTCCGTAATCCCGTATACTCTCATAACGTGACGTCCGCGAGAATTGGTAGCGGTTCTCTCCACATCATAACTTACGGGATATGTGAGCCGGTCGCTCAGAAAGCAATGGCAAACTACTGAGCATAATCTTGCCAAGAAATAAACAATCAGCTGAAAGATGCTGATGTTGACAGCGATGTCCTGTAAAGGATATGTGGGGGGGGGGGGGGGGGAAGAGTTGGCATAAAGGCATACACTGTGTCTTCATTTACTGGGCATTGAGTAGCTCTTCTTCTAGCCCAAGACGTTGAGGAAAATGAAGCATTGAGATCTTGTATATTTGATATAAAGTATACACATACAAGTACCAACTTGATTTACGCCAGCAGAACTAGTGTAATTACTTGTGGAAAAAAAAAAAGAATTTCTCAAGATATTCACAGCAGTAAGTGGGTGTGTCACTACTTTTAATAAGAATGTTGCCAGAATAACAGCTTCATTCACTTTTTTTTTTTTTAAATTCGCATATCCTTTTACAGGACATCGCTGTCAACAGCAGCATCTTTCAGCTGTCTGTTGATTTCTTGGCAAGATTACGCTCAGTAGTTTTTCATTCACTTACAATTTCAAATAAGAACAGATGATGTGAAGTTTAAAAATAAAAAGCAAACAAAATACACAAACACAGCTTGCCTGTTGTACTGCATAAAGACCAAGTTCCATATTTCTACAACATGTGGTGACCCAGTGTTGACCTCTGAGCCTGCATCTCTGTTGCCAACATGATCAAAGTGGATTTCTGTACAAGGTCCACAAGGTCCAATCAACCCCATATCCCAGAAATTATCCTTGACTCCAAAGGGCAAAACTCGACAGTCAGGAATTCTGTTGTCAGAAAACAATTTAAAAAAAAAAAAACAGTTACTCTGACAGCCAACCAACAGTTCAATTGATTCAGTAAGCAAGATCATTTTAAAGATGCTTATCTCTGTGGCGAATGGGGGGTTATGGGCGCAGTTGTAGTCCTGCATACCGCATTTGAAACACAGTTGCGGATGATTTGGCAGCAGACTGCCTTGTGCTGGTATGAAATGGTACAAGTGCCGGTTGCTCAGAAAGCAATGGCAAACTACTAAATGTAAACTTGCCAAGAAATAAAGAACAGCCAAAAAAATAACGTTGGGGTTGACTATAGCGTCCTGTATAGGATATGCAACCAACTTTTTTTTTTTATCTCATCCTATCTGATTGTAAAATCATTTAAAATAACTGTCAATTTATATGTCTAGTGATTTAGATTTTCTACAGCATGATCTATAATTGGATCATAATACTGGCTTAGAATCAAGGTATCTCAATGGGACTATACTTAACTCAGACTGATGATAGCTTAATGAAGATCAACCAACAACTAACTCGCTCCAGCCCAATAAATGATGTGTGACAAGATGCTTGTAATTAGCCATTTTTCAGACCATAAATCAAGGATTTCTCAGCCAAGGAATGAATCTGCTAGCTGAGACATATAGACACAAAATAATGACAATTTTACATTATAAAAAGAAAAGAAAGTGTTTGTTTTTCCTATTAATGATTTTAACCCAGAGGTACTCTAAGGACTGAGGTTTAAAGGAAGTTTGACCTAGCTGATGATACACGTGCCCAGGCTAGGGTTTTATTTAACCTTTTGCTGTACTGTTGTTGAGATTAGGATTACTTACTTGTGGATTGTGACATCTGGCTATTTTACCTAAGTGTTCTCATTTTTTTTTCCTACCAAAGAAGATGTGGGTTGAAATGTTTGCTACTGACTGAATGTTGAGCTCTCTAGTCATAGGTAACAGGTCAAGGATAATTTCTCACATATTGAGGTATATTAGAAATATGATGCTGGCCTCATATTTCTATAGATCAATCAACACTTAATGTGTCAAGTTTAAAAAAAAATCAACACCTCTAAGCGGAATCAAACACATGACCACTGGGCTGGCAGGCAAGTTCCCTAGATGTATTCTGCATTAAATAGTTTTACTGTTGACAACCAATAATCTTGAGGTCTGATATCACAACCTGCTCACCACTGGCAATGTGACTGCAACATTCCAAAACTAAGCCAACTACAGATCTTAGAAACAAGATTTCTGCTTTCATTTGAAGATACGAAAAGGAAAATAAGGTTTACAACCAGCTACGTCACCATATACTAGACATTTATTCCCAAGCAGAACAATCCAAGATGAAACAATGGAGTATGTCAATACAATGAGAGATGGCATGATAAGTATGCTAGATCACGGACTAAATTTGATTGTGCCACATAGAAAATGACTAAACTGACTATCTTAAGGACTGTCATTAAGGCCTCAATGTACCACACTGAATGTAACATCTGGTTGACTTTGAAGTCAAGATCATTTTAAGTTCATTGAACTCTCAACCAACTCATGCCAAGCTCTATATAGACTTGTTCATGACTGGTCAGATTTAGCAGGAAAGTTTTCTACAAGATAAGGTCTCCAGGCTCACCCCGGCCCTCCACTAGTGCCTCTTACAACATGCATGGTCGCCAGGCTCACCCCGGCCCTCCACTAGTGCCTCTTACAACATGCATGGTCGCCAGGCTCACCCCGGCCCTCCACTAGTGCCTCTTACAACATGCATGGCCGCCAGGCTCACCCCGGCCCTCCACTAGTGCCTCTTACAACATGCATGGCCGCCAGGCTCACCCCGGCCCTCCACTAGTGCCTCTTACAACATGCATGGTCGCCAGGCTCACCCCGGCCCTCCACTAGTGCCTCTTACAACATGCATGGTCGCCAGGCTCACCCCGGCCCTCCACTAGTGCCTCTTACAACATGCATGGTCGCCAGGCTCACCCCTGCCCTCCACTAGTGCCTCTTACAACATGCATGGTCGCCAGGCTCACCCCTGCCCTCCACTAGTGCCTCTTACAACATGCATGGTCGCCAGGCTCACCCCGGCCCTCCACTAGTGCCTCTTACAACATGCATGGTCGCCAGGCTCACCCCGGCCCTCCACTAGTGCCTCTTACAACATGCATGGTCGCCAGGCTCACCGCGGCCCTCCACTAGTGCCTCTTACAACATGCATGGTCGCCAGGCTCACCCCGGCCCTCCACTAGTGCCTCTTACAACATGCATGGTCGCCAGGCTCACCCCGGCCCTCCACTAGTGCCTCTTACAACATGCATGATCGCCAGGCTCACCCCGGCCCTCCACTAGTGCCTCTTACAACATGCATGGTCGCCAGGCTCACCCCGGCCCTCCACTAGTGCCTCTTACAACATGCGTGGTCGCCAGGCTCACCCCGGCCCTCCACTAGTGCCTCTTACAACATGCGTGGTCGCCAGGCTCACCCCGGCCCTCCACTAGTGCCTCTTAAAAACATGCGTGGTCGCCAGGCTCACCCCGGCCCTCCACTAGTGCCTCTTACAACATGCGTGGTTGCCAGGCTCACCCCGGCCCTCCAATAGTGCCTCTTACAACATGCGTGGTCGCCAGGCTCACCCCGGCCCTCCACTAGTGCCTCTTACAACATGCGTGGTCGCCAGGCTCACCGCGGCCCTCCACTAGTGCCTCTAACAACATTGACACATGCCTGTGGTCATTGACATTGAGGTGAGTGACCGGGCATGAGAAAGAATGGAGATGAAAGTGGGGGACAGTAAAGTGACTGACCTGGCTATGAGAAAACAGCCAGTCCTGAGAAATAATGGGAAGGGTGATGTGTGGACCCCAGGGGATGGGGGAAGGACAGTTTAGTTTTGTGTGAAGTCAAGGGACTTCAGGACAGTTAATGTGTAGATGCCGAACTGATCGGTAGTCTAAGGAGAAGCGGAGTTAGAGATCTCCGTGTTGTGTTGTTCTCCGAGTTGTGAAGACAGGCCTGAACCAGAGTGGGTTATATAGGGAGTGAGGGCCTAAACCCAGAGTGGGTTACATAGAGAGCAGAGGCTCCGACCCAAAGTGTGGGTCGTATTGTAGGAGATCCAGCCGTGGATTGTAGCTGGACTGAATGTCTTATGGATTGGATATGAAGCAGGCTTGAGAAGGCATTGATGTGTGCTGGTTAAATTGTGAGGAGGATATTTATATTCTATGGATTACATTGTTTCTGGATATATATACATGTTCCGTCTGTCCGTCTTATTTCTGGAATAAATGATTATGTGTGCCAACTCAATCTTGTTTAATGACTGGTGAATATGCACTGCGGGGGTGAGTCATATTGCAAGACAGTGAGATATCTCCATTGACACACCATGAGTATCGTTACCTAGACAACGACCATCACACGACAATATCATGAACATATCATCGTAAGAACTTTGTGATATTATCATCAAGAGCGACGTGTGACAACATGCGTGGTCGCCAGGCTCACCCCGGCCCTTCACTAGTGCCTCTTACAACATGCATGGTCGCCAGGCTCACCCCGGCCCTCCACTAGTGCCTCTTACAACATGCATGGTCGCCAGGCTCACCCCGGCCCTCCACTAGTGCCTCTTACAACATGCATGGTCGCCAGGCTCACCCCGGCCCTCCACTAGTGCCTCTTACAACATGCATGGTCGCCAGGCTCACCCCGGCCCTCCACTAGTGCCTCTTACAACATGCATGGTCGCCAGGCTCACCCCGGCCCTCCACTAGTGCCTCTTACAACATGCATGGTCGCCAGGCTCACCCCGGCCCTCCACTAGTGCCTCTTACAACATGCATGGTCGCCAGGCTCACCCCGGCCCTACACTAGTGCCTCTTACAACATGCATGGTCGCCAGGCTCACCCCGGCCCTCCACTAGTGCCTCTTACAACATGCATGGTCGCCAGGCTCACCCCGGCCCTCCACTAGTGCCTCTTACAACATGCATGGTCGCCAGGCTCACCCCGGCCCTCCACTAGTGCCTCTTACAACATGCATGGTCGCCAGGCTCACCCCGGCCCTCCACTAGTGCCTCTTACAACATGCATGGTCGCCAGGCTCACCCCGGCCTTCCACTAGTGCCTCTTACAACATGCATGGCCGCCAGGCTCACCCCGGCCCTCCACAAGTGCCTCTTACAACATGCATGGCCGCCAGGCTCACCCCGGCCCTCCACTAGTGCCTCTTACAACATGCATGGCCTCCAGGCTCACCCCGGCCCTCCACTAGTGCCTCTTACAACATGCATGGCCGCCAGGCTCACCCCGGCCCTCCACTAGTGCCTCTTACAACATTCATGGCCGCCAGGCTCACCCCGGCCCTCCACTAGTGCCTCTTACAACATGCATGGCCGCCAGGCTCACCCCGGCTCTCCACTAGTGCCTCTTACAACATGCATGGTCGCCAGGCTCACCCCGGCCCTCCACTAGTGCCTCTTACAACATGCATGGTCGCCAGGCTCACCCCGGCCCTCCACTAGTGCTTCTTACAACATGCATGGTCGCCAGGCTCACCCCGGCCCTCCACTAGTGCCTCTTACAAATTGCAAGGTAGGTGACTATTCTTTGCTTCCCTTAACAGACGGGCATCTAAGGATGGTAATTCTAACAAAATAATTCGCGACATTAGGAAAAACATGATGGCATGTGAGTCATTGTGTTATAAAGTGTTAATGGTTGTCAGAGTCCACCGTAGTGCAGTGATATCGTTACGCCCGCCAGGTGACTTAGTCCCCAGCAGGGATGCAGTAACTTCGTTACGCCGCCAGGCGAGTAGTAGTCACCTGCCTGCAAGGTTGCTGGCTGACGAGACGGCCAGCGGTCAGGCAAGGACGCACGCATGTCTCGTGAAGCCACCTCAGGTGGGGAGGCAAGTTGCGAGCTATAGGCAGACAGCTCTGGGACGTCGACTGGACCGGACGCATGATGAGAGAAAGGCGTTGTGTGGTTTCTGTGCCTGAAAGTCGAGTGTCTGGACATCTTGAGAGATAGACTGTGTGCTGTATTGTGGATGTAAGTGTATTGAAGTATCAAGTATATCTTGTTGTGATCATCGTACTGTATATGATCTGTAAATAAATCCATTGAACGTTGTGTCGTTTAGTCTTGAGTCGAATCACGTTGTACTTGTACTGTCTCACATGTGTTAGGTTAGCGAGCCAAGTTTAAGACCCTGACAATGGTCAGGATTATTATATAATTTAAGCCTTATTTTAAGACCATTCAATGTTAAAGATTAAAAATGCTGAAATTATGTCAATTTTAAATGTTAGTATCATTATCATCACATGCAATGCTGGACAACACAGGCAATCTTGTTTTCTTTGTTCTTATAGTTCAAAGGTTTATCAACTTCCATGCCACTTTACCAATCCATCCAGCATTGTCTTTGCTTGTCTTCTCCTTCTCTCAAACACTCTCATCTGACCAAATATCACAAACATTTCCAGACACTTTCTTTTCATTAAGTAATTTTTTTAAATGATGATTGCCTTGTCCTTATGAAGGCAATAATGTCTTTATGGCTGCTAATTGCAATACTTATATTTTAGTCTTCACAAGCCATTAATGGGATCCTTCAAATTCTACAAAGAAACCACATTTCTGTTGTCTATATTCTGTCTAATCTTGGTTTTCAAGGACCATGGACAGCCTCAGTGGTATGTAGCATCCCAAGACACATGTTCTCACAACTCAAAGTGCATTCATATTTCATTATACAGAGCTATGCAGACACTATCATACTTAGTTCTGTTCTGTCAAATAAATACAGCATACTAAGACAGACAACACTACACTTAACCCCACCCTAATGCAGCACAGTAAGACATACAGCACTACATTTACACCCACGCTAATTCAGCTTACTAAGACATACAGCACTACATTTACACCCACCCTAATGCAGCGTAGTAAGACATACAACACTACACTTACACCCACCCTAATGCAGCATAGTAAGACACACAACATAGCATTTACACCCACCCTAATGCAGCATACTAAGACATACAACACTACACTTACACCCACCCTAATGCAGCATACAACACTACATGTACACCCACCCCAATGAAGCATATTAAAACAGACAACACTGCACTTACACCCTTCCTAATGCAGCATAGTAAGACATACAACACTGCAATTACACCCATCCTAATGCAGCATAGAAATGCATACAACACTGCACTTACACCCATCCTAATGCAGCATAGAAATGCATACAACACTGCACTTACACCCACCCTAATGCAGCATAGTAAGACATACAACACTACAGTTACACTCACCCTAATGCAGCATACTGAAACAGACAACACTGCACTTACACCCATCCTAATGCAGCATAGTAAGACATACAACACTGCACTTACACCTACCCTAATGCAGCATAGTAAGACATACAACACTACATTTACAACCACCCTAATGCAGCATAGTAAAACATACAACACTACAGTTACACCCACCCTAATGCAGCATAGTAAGACATACAACACAACAGTTACACCCACCCTAATGCAGCATAGTAAAACATACAACACTGCACTTACACTCATCCTAATGCAGCATAGTAAGACATACAACACTGCACTTACACCTACCCTAATGCAGCATAGAAATGCATACAACACTGCAAGTACACCCATCCTAATACAGCATAGTAAGACATACAACACTACATTTACAACCACCCTAATACAGCATAGTAAGACATACAACACTACATTTACAACCACCCTAATGCAGCATAGTAAAACATACAACACTACAGTTACACCCACCCTAATGCAGCATAGTAAGACATACAACACTACATTTACAACCACCCTAATGCAGCATAGTAAAACATACAACACTACACTTACACTCATCCTAATGCAGCATAGTAAGACATACAACACTGCACTTACACCTACCCTAATGCAGCATAGAAATGCATACAACACTGCAAGTACACCCATCCTAATAAAGGATAGTAAGACATACAACACTACATTTACAACCACCCTAATGCAGCATAGTAAGACATACAACACTACAGTTACACCCACCCTAATGCAGCATAGTAAGACATACAACACAACAGTTACACCCACCCTAATGCAGCATAGTAAGACATACAACACTACAGTTACACCCACCCTAATGCAGCATAGTAAGACATACAACACTGCACTTACACCTACCCTAATGCAGCATAGAAATGCATACAACACTGCAAGTACACCCATCCTAATACAGCATAGTAAGACATACAACACTACAGTTACACCCACCCTAATGCAGCATAGTAAGACATACAACACTACATTTACACCCACCCTAATGCAGCATAGTAAGACATACAACACTACAGTTACACCCACCCTAATGCAGCATAGTAAGACATACAACACTACAGTTACACCCACCCTAATGCAGCATAGTAAGACATACAACACAACAGTTACACCCACCCTAATGAAAGCCACACATTTTTACATTCATCATCAGGTGGTAAGTTAATATGTTCATCACCAGCAAAATATGTGAAGTACAGTCTATCAGCAGGGATCCCATAATGGTTGGTCAGTAGCTCATAGGCCATCCGACATGCATCTGTCTGTTTCACAAACACATCACCATATTAATTTGCAGTTATATACTAACATCAATGAAGGATAACATACAAAAGTAATGCATATGTCTAAACATACTGGACTTGTCAAAGTCATGAATCCAGCAGCTTATGTGGTTTGATCATGTTGAACAAATGTGTGTGGACAGAGGCAAGCAAATACTGGGTACAAGGCCAACAGGAAACCCACAAAGAAGACACAGAGATAGTGTAGAACTAGATTAAAGAGAAATGAATGAAGTGGAATGGACCAACCTAATTGGAAATAGAAAGAAATGGAAACAGACTGCACTTGCAGCAAAGTGCCTTACTGACTTAGAAGAAGGAGATGGAGAAGGAAGGAGATGGAGAAGGAAGAATGGAGTAGTAAAAAGAGATGTTTATGTGAGTAACCTTAAAGAGTTTGATTTGTGTCTGTAGTATTTGTTTCTGTTCTGAGTGAACTAAATGTTGAAGATTAAACACTGTTTTATTTTAATCAAGGAACAAAACCACAACTTACTGTAATCTTAACATGTTCAAAAATTGGAATGGTTATCAATACTTCCGAGGTACGTGAACCCTGAAATCACAAACACCCCAAACATGTGTCTCTGTTTCCACTTCATACTACTTAGAGACATCTAAAATCAAGTGTTACTGGAATTCTACTTTTTCTTTCCCCCTTCCTTTCATGTCTTTAAGTATCCAGTTAGGAATGGCTTTCTCGACAAAGCCAAGGAAGTGTTTGCTGAATCTATTATTCCACTGACCCATTTGTTGATGAATGTGACTCTTGCTACATTCCCATTGTATCTTTATGTTAAGACTGCAGTATGCTGTTTTAATGTAATCTGGTCTGAATCATTTGTGATACTGTCTGTAAATTCTACTGATTACATTATTAAATATTGAGCACAACCCACTACTGGCAACGCTGATCGTATTCTGGTATGAACCGAAGGCCTATCCACGTCAATATGGAAGCACTATACTCGAGTTTCGCCCTCGTTTGAGCTCGTCAGTAGTGCATATCCCTGACCGGATCCGGAAACAAGCCCCGGATCACTGGCGTGTGAAGCGGGTGTGTAACCATGCGGCACACGTTGGACACACAGCCAAATTATCATAACAGAAAATCACAACGTCACCCATCGTAGGCTATGCTCAAGATTGCCCAATCGCCGCGACTGACGTCCGTCAATCGATGTGGACCCGAAACGATCAGGACTTCTCACTGGCAAGGAACACCAGGCCTCCTAAATCCAATTACGAGAGTAAGTTAATAAGTAAGTCACAAATGGCTGTAGAAAAATAACTAAATATGATAACAACTTGAAACCAGTTTATTTTTATACATACATTGTCCCTTTATTTCTCAACATAATTTCCACCAACATTGATTCACTTATCCTATCATTTTATCAGTCCTCTCAAACCAGCTGCATAGAATTGCGTGCTTTGTTTTCATTTACCGGCCATCCCACAGAACTGTGTGACTTATTGATTGGCCCTCATAACTTTTTCTACCCAGCTATCCATCGCTTTAGGGGACAAATATTTGTCAGCATAAACACTGACACCCCACCTTGGTGGGAGACATTTCGCGAATGATGCTGAAGATGAATGTGAAGTGAAAACGTGGTTTAGAAAATAGAGCGTGCAGGTCTATGTAGCCGGTTTGGGAGGACTGATAAAACGATGGGATAGGTGCATCATTGTTGGTGGAAATTATGTTGAGAAATAAAGGGACAATGTATGTATAAAAATAAACTGGTTTCAAGTTGTTATCATATTTAGTTATTTTTCTACAGCCATTTGTGACTTATTTATTAACTTACCCTCGTAACTTCCTTGCTTCATTTCTGATCTTCCCTCTTCTTGTCACAATTATTCTTCACAGGCATTTCAGTCCTGTTGCCAAAATTCTTCTTTTATCGCTTGCTGTTACTGTCCAAAAAACGCATTCTGTCTAATGAAGAACATTTTATGCAATAAGTGCTTATCGTTGAAAGTTAGAAAAAGAATTCCTTTATAATACACAGAACCAGTTTTAACATATGGCTGCAAATCCTGGACAATTAGAAAACAAGCAACAACAACAAAACTGCTAGAAACCTTGCAGATGTGGATTTATAGACAAATGCTGAAAATTGCTTGGACAGCCAAAGTGAATATCTGGACATTTTGAGGGAAGCTAAGTTGCAGAGACAACTTACTACAAACATCAGAAAAAAGGTAGTCATCATGTTTTGCCACATTATGAGAAGACAGAAACATGAAGCATGTTGTAACAACTGGAAAGATTTGTGGAAAGAGAGGTAGAGGAAGACTATGAGAGAAAATTCTTGACAGTCTTGTGTTATGGCACAGAAGGGAATCAGCACATGAATTGTAGAACAATGCATGAAGCAGGGGAATTGGCCATGATGAAAACGATGTTCTGCAAAGGCCTACTGCATGAATAATTTTTAAACAGAATCACTCTCATTGCACACAGGTATCTCCATAAATGCTAAAGTCTCTTCTGAGAGATCACACCAGGAGCATGAACTCTGAAGTATCGACAAGGATCCAGATCAGTGTGCATCAAAACCATATACTGTAAACATTCTTGTTGTGGGTAGGTTTTGTCATTTTGAAATTTAGCGTTGGTAGCAGCCTATTCATCCCACTATTTCAATTTCCAATTGCAACTTACGCATTGATCCACAAGTGTTTCACCCCTGTCTGGGAAAACCAGGTGTCTGATCCAGTACCCCAGGGTTAGGAGACAACACACCATCCTTTCTTTATTTTGTAAACATCCAGTCTGCATCATGAATTGAACCGGATCTGCTCATGTTAGAGGCAAATGTTGCAACCTCTAAATCACACAACCCAAGGTTGTTCTGCTTCATTTGTAGCTTTCAGTAGTTCTGCTGCTATTTTATTCACAGTTATTCCTTTGTCTGTGCAGTTTTAAGGCATCTGATATCTTTTATTATAACTGTCTAATTCAGGTCATATTTGTACTGATGGTACGAGGAAAGTAAGTCACAAATGGCTGTAGAAAAATTACTAAATATGATAACAACTTAAAACCAGTTTATTTTTATACATACATTGTCGCTTTATTTCTCAACATAATTTCCACCAACATTGATGCAATTATCCCATTGTTTTATCAGTCATCCCAAACCAGCTGCATAGAATTGCTTGCTCTGTTTTCTAAACCACGTTTTCACTTCACATTCAACTTCGGCGTCACTCGCGAAATGTCTCCCGCCAAGGTGAGTTTTCAGTGGACTTAACCCCTAGCGATTTCCCGTTAAGCGGTGCATAGTTGGGTAGAAAAAGTTATGACGGCGAGTCAATAAGTAAGTCATTCAGGTCTGTGGGATGGCAGGTAAATTAAAACAAAGCACCCAGTTCAATGCAGCCAGTTTGGGAGGACTGATAAAACGATGGGATAAATGTATCAATGTTGGTGGAAATTATGTTGAGAAATAAAGGGACAATGTATGTATAAAAATAAACTGGTTTCAAGTTGTTATCATAGTTAAATATTTTTCTACAGCCATTTGTGGCTTACTTATTGACTTACCCTGGTATGTGGTTCATCTGTTTTGTCAGGTGGTATGTTGAGGAGAACCTTCAGTACTTGGAATCAGTCTTTACTGTTGTTATCGTTTATGATTCATTGGGCAAAAGAACTCACCTTTTATTTCTACTGTATCTTATCATTTTTGACAGATGCTTTAAAATATAAGTTTACTTTATCTGACAAATTGTAAGATGAATAGTACTATTTCTTTTGATAATATAAAATAACACAAAGTAATGTAGATTTACATAATAGAATTACGACACATACAGGACGTTGCAGCGACTAGCCTTCTTCAGCAAACAAATACATGCACGAAACAACATATAGTACAGGAGAAGATCCTCCGGTGATGTACTCCTGTACTATATGTTGTTTCGTGCATGTATTTGTTTGCTGATGAAGGCTAGTTGCCGCAACGTCCTGTATGTGTTGTAATTCTATTATGTAAAGCTGCATTATTTTGTGTTATTTTATACTGTTTAGATTTCCACAGCTTTGCCGCAGTTCCACAAAATTTTATTCATATTTCTTCTGATAC
This sequence comes from Cepaea hortensis, assembly GCA_963921405.1. Taxonomy (NCBI): domain Eukaryota; kingdom Metazoa; phylum Mollusca; class Gastropoda; order Stylommatophora; family Helicidae; genus Cepaea; species Cepaea hortensis. The sequence goes on from OY992883.1 coordinate 61,667,137, forward strand.
TATTGTTGTTGCATCTTCTTCTTCTTTTCTCTCTCTCTCTCTCTCTCTCTGTGCATGCGTGTGTGTGCTCCTTGCATATCTCTCTCTCCCCGTCATAAATGCACACACATAAGTCCATATTGTGTTCATGCTCAGTGTTCATATTATTATGTTTCCTACTACATGTATTTAACATGCATAATTGATGTCTAAAAAGAGTACAAGGGCAACTATAAGATGGGCCTACATGTCAAATTGTGACCCTTTCAAAATAAAATGTGTTCATTCCTTCATTCTATTTTTTCAATTTCTGCAGTTACATTATGGTCATACTACATCAGCAGATCTTTTATACTGTATCTACAGCACACCATCCACTCTGTGTGGCCACACAGAGTCTAACAAACTTAACCTCAGTTCTACACCCTCTGGTTCAGCTGGTCATTGTAAGCATGGCATTCTTGAAGGACTTATCTTCACTGGAAAATAAAACACCAAATGTACAAACTCACCTTGAAATAATCTCCAAATGACCAGTTGCCCAACATCTCAAAAAAGGTATGATGGGTAAGGTCATATCCCACATCATCAAGGTCATTGTGTTTTCCCCCAACTCTGATGCATTTCTGGCTGTTCACTGCACGAACAAGATTCTGGAATTTACTTCTCAGATCCAATTCTCCCAGAATAAGAGGCTTGAACTGTAAAAGGAAAGTTCTGCAAGTACTAACAACCAAGGTTGCAATATAAAAACATTAATCATGTGTTAAATATATGTGCTCCTGTCCAGGGTGGAATAGATTGTTGTCCACATGATCTTGAAGCTTTGATTGGTAAGATCTTCAGACATGTTGAAGGGCAAAGACCAAGACTAATCACACAAATAACTAGAATAAAATCAAATATAGTATGTTCCATAGAGATTTTGAAATAATAATTACAAATGGTAAATACAGTCATTTTCTTAAGTGAATATTTTTGAAATCATTATTAAAATATTATAATGAATGTATGTTCAATTTTTTTTTTCTATGCCAGCTTTTGAACTAAAGCATAGTCCATATATGTACTACTACTTCTAGTAGCACTGGACTGATTTTTGTGTGTGGATTAGCTTTCCCTATTACCAGTGTCCCTCGTTATCTTGAAACCCACTCTGACTTCAGAGGTAGTTGTAATTTATGTCCTCAAGTCAAGGACGAGAAGTCAACATTTGTGTCCAACTGACAGGTGTATCGTGGGGGACTGGTGTGTTGACATTCTGGTGGCGGCATTATGCACAGTGTACCTGTGCGGGCTGTTGTTTGTCGAGACTCCTATCTTTTCCACTTTTCACATTGGGCAGTGGGGAGCATTTTGTGTGATATTCACTGGCACAGGAACAGAGCATAATGGGGACGACCCATTGCCGTGAAGTTGGAACCTCGACTAACTAACTAACTGACAGGTGTATGGTTTGAATTCGCTACCTCAGCACCAGCAGACCGGATATTTAAGAAGCGCTTTTATCCATTCGGCCATGCTGACCTCCTGTTCAATTATAATTTTAGATTTAATATTTAAAAAATGGTAATTAGGACCCAAATGCATTCTGAAATACTCAAGATGTACAAACAGACAAAGGTATACATACATGAAAATGATGTCCCCAGAAAATAAACACAGGAAATATTTTCCGCCAACATAACAATATAACACTACTGACATGCCTTTGAGGCATACTGGGAATATAGTGTTCATAGGCACATACTTACTGGGAACACACCATATACCAGCTGCTTTCACTCACTCTGACGAGTCTCTGATGTTCAGTTTATGAGGCTGGGTTAACCATATTTCTTCTTCTTTCACCCTATCCCTATTGGCGCATAAACCCTTGACCAGCTCACTCAAAGACCTTGTATCCTTAGCCATGACATGCAGCTCCATCTTTGTCTTCAACAGATTTGTCATTTCTGTCTTTACTTCTATTCTCTACGTGTTTTAGATCTACCTATATATCTTTCTTGCCCTGTTGATTCCAGACAGATGACTTTCTAGTTAAACCATTGTCAGGTGTTCTCAATGTATGTCCTGTCCAACACCAGCATCTTTTCTTCACCTTGTGAGTCACTGGTATTTGTTTAGTTCTCTCCATAAGCTCCTCATGTGTTACTCTGGCAAACCATCTTAGCCCTTCTACTTTGTGCAGGTTCCAATTAATTTAAGTCTGCAGTTCATTAGTAACCCCTTTAGTTGTTCTCCATGTTTCTGATCCATTCAGATTGACCATTAGAATTGAATATTCTCAGTTTGGTGCCAAATTTAATGTTATTTAGACTTCTGAACACTTCCTAGTGCTATACAAACTTCTCTGACATTTTGTATTTTTATTTTTTTTTTAAATCTGTATCTATTCTCCCATATTTGTCTACCATGCTACCTAAAGTCATTAAGTTTATTACTAACTCACTTATTTACTTTGGGTGTTAAACTAATAAAGTTACTATCTATGATATACTAACTCATTAAGTTAATATGTATGATACTACATCATTAAGTTACTATGTACAATTGTGAGAATTGTATGGATTTTTTGCCCTGCCCATGTGGAAGTGCAGGGGAACAGGTTGATAGGCTGGCAGGTAATGCACCTCTTGGTGGCATATTACCTATGGACAAGGGAGGGTTGGTCGTGCGCCTGTGGGACCAGGTGGAGAAGGTAAAGGAACAGATTGAGAGCTGTACATGGAAAGGATGAGATTGCGGGGAATTGGCAGGAGTTCTGGTAGAATCTCAAAACTGAGAGGGAGATCAGGAGAACTTTCAATCAGATAGCGGTGGGAACGATTAGTAGTGTGACTCTTCGCTGACTGTTGAACGAGTGGACGGAGCGCATATGGGAATGTCCAAAGTGCAGTGATGTCAGTTCTTAGCTCAACTCAACTCAACAACTCAGGTTACTATGGCCGATATACTAACTCTCTAAGTTATTAAGGATGATATACTAACTCATTAAGTTGCTATGGACAATATACTAACTCACTAAGTTACTACAGATGATATACTAACTCAGTTACCATGGTTGATATACTAACTCACAATATATTAACTCACTAAGTTACTATATATGATATAACTCACTAAGTTACTAGGGATGATATACTGTACTAACTCATTAAGTTACAGGGATGATATACTAACTCACTAAGTTACCATGGACAATATATAATCTCATTAAGTTACTATGTATGATATAATAACTGTTAAGTTACTATGTACAATATACTAACTCAATAAGTTACTATGGATGATATACTAACTAATTAAGCTACTATGTACAATATACTAACTCACTTAGTTACCATCGATGATACACAAACTCATTAAGTTACTATGGATGATATAGTAACTCACTTAGTTACCTTGGATGATATACTAACTCATTAAGTTATTATATATGATATACTAACTCACTAAGTTACCTTGGATGATATACTAACTCACAAAGTTACTATGGATGATATACAAACTCACTAAGTTAACATGGTTGATATACTAACTCACTAAGTTACTATGGATGATATACTGACTCACTTCTTTCCCACTAAGTAATTATAGATGATATACTAACTCGCTATGTTACTATGTCAGAAGCGGCTCAATGCACTGAAGTGTATGGCAGCAAGGAACATGGAACAGACAATGCTATTCACACTTTGTCAGCACTTGATAATTTCAGTGGTAGAGTTTAGACTAGGAATGCTCACTGTTTCAAAGAGTCAGCTAGTTAAACTAGAGCGCATACAGAATGAAGCCATGAGAGTGATTCTGGGATGTACAAGGGACACCCCAATAGTGTGTATGTAATACATCATGGCGCTACCAACCAATGCAGACATACTCAATGTATTGCAGGCACGGTTATACCTCAATGTAGCTGTGGACAAGGAACACTTCCTGTATGATTCCCTGGATGCAGTCAAGGGCAACAGGCTGTTAAGAGGAAGATAATGGATGGCTCAGGCTGAAGATACCATCAGAGAAGGCCCCTTGACAAGATTGGCAGAGGAAAGGAGTAAGTCAGAGTGCCGAATAGAATTTCAGACGTGTGGGGTTATAATCTCATTGGGAGGTAGTGGCCAGCAGGCGCTACGGAAGTAGAAACTCAGCAATTAATTCATGACTACTCCCATCATTGTGATGTGATTATCTATACCGATGGCTCTGTGTTAAGAGACAAAAGAAGTGCCTGGGGATTCATAGTAAAAGCAAATGGCCAATGTTTAATAAAGCTTGGCATTTGACACCACAACCTCAAGTCTGAGAATGGAGATGGAGGCGGTTACTGCAGCTTTCCGCTGGTTGGAGAACAAACTGTATACGCATGTTGTGACTGTAACTGATTCACAACGCATGCTGAAAAAGGTGAAGACTGGCATGCTTCGTGTTGAATGGCATGCATCAATTCAGAGGTCATAGGTTGTGAGCGTTCGCTGGATCTTTTCTCCAGTACACTCTGGTGTGGTAGGCGATGAACAAGCAGACAGATGTCATTGATTTGATGCATGATAAGGCAGATGTGGTGAAGGCCCTCTGGGAGCACATGAATAATGCACAAGAACACACAGACAATCATGGTCTGGAAAGAATGAGGCAGCAGGGGGCGGACAGAGGATCTGGTAGACAGTCATAACTCAGAGGTAAAGCAAGGCGGACATATAATCAGATTATAACGGTCACCATTAGTAATGGAACTCTTCGTTGGCTGTTGAAGATGAGGACTGAGCGCATACGGGAATGCCCTGAGTGTAGTGATGTCAGTTCTTAACTCAACTCAACTAAGTTACTATGAAGAATATATTAACTAGCCACTTTAGTAACCGATTACCAAATTTTAACGAAAATATACTTGCGGTTTTGTTTGGCAACTATTTCTTGTGTCTATTCTAAACGGCAAGTAAACCCGTAAATACCATTTTATGAGACTTACTACATTGTTATACTATGCATAATTCAATTTAGCATCCATTTTTATGTCTAATTTGTAATTTTGGACCATTTAAGTTGACAATAAATGTCACACTGAAATTATGAAGATCGCATGCTGTAATGTAGTATTTGCTAGTATTTGAACAATGGCGGGAGATGGCAGTTTTTCTTGTCATACTCCAGCCATGAACATTTAGAGTGACTACAATGACAATTAATGCATGTTTACATTCAACACCCATTATTGTATATATGTGCAATTTTTCATCACTCTAATCGGACCATATCATTGAGCCTTAGCAAATGTGTTTTGGTTACAACTTCTCAAAATAGGAAAAGAGTATTTTCTCTTTGTGGATATTAAGAGATAAATTGACACACAAACATTAATATCTCAGCTTATAATTGACCTACATACTTGCATAAGGTACAGTTGGATTTCTTGTTTCAAGAGATATCCAAAGATGCAGATTGCATAATTAAAAAGCAATTTAGAAAATGTTACTAAAGCGGCTAAATTATTTATTAACTCACAAAGCTATATATACTATGTTAAAAGCAAAACACATACACATTAAGCAACTGGATACAGAAACAAGAAGATGTACCTGGTTCATTCCAGCATTGGTGAAATATGTGCCATCACCCTTTTGTGGTATGACACTAGATGAGGGCACAAAGACATGTCCCTGACTTTTGAAATATTCAATGAATGTGGATCTTACAGTCTGAGAGCTCCATGAAGCAAGACATGATCCAAATGAAAAGTACCTTGACCTAAAAAACAATGTTTCAATAAAAGTGGATAATAGCCCTTAAAGACAAAACAGTTAAGATAAACAATATATCAACTAAAGACTCTCTACAATGTTCATAAATTATGATAGTCATCTTGGTGTAGAATTATTACAAACAGAAGATGACTATACCTAAGCTAGGAGTCAATTAAAAAGCTAACATAACATTTCATTGAGTGTACAGCAGAAAAACAATGCAAACAGAAATAAGTATTTGGATTTCTAACTTCAAGACAAAAACTTCAAAGACATGTTTGTCAACAGTCATCGTCCTCTGACTATCTCAGCTTTCTTCCTGTTTTTCTTCTTCTGCTGCTCTTGATCCTTCAATGGAGCCCTGGCCCTCAATCAACATGCACCAATGTATCCTTTGCTACCTCTCTCAGCTCTTCATGTCTTCCCCATATTATTCATATCTTCCCCATATTATTCATGTCTTCCCCATATTATTCATATCTTCCCCATATTAATCATGTCTTCCCTATATTATTCATATCTTCCCCATATAATTCATGTCTTCCCCATATTATTCATATCTTCCCCATATTATTCATATCTTCCCCATATTATTCGTGTCTTCCCCATATTATTCGTGTCTTCCCCATATTATTCGTGTCTTCCCCATATTATTCATGTCTTCCCCATATTATTCATATCTTCCCCATATAATTCATGTCTTCCCCATATTATTCATGTCTTCCCCATATTATTCATGTCTTCCCCATATAATTCATGTCTTCCCCATATTATTCATGTCTTCCCCATATTATTCATATTTTCCCCATATTATTCGTATCTTCCCCATATTATTCGTATCTTCCCCATATTATTCATGTCTTCCCCATATTATTCATGTCTTCCCCATATTATTCGTATCTTCCCCATATTATTCGTATCTTCCCCATATTATTCATGTCTTCCCCATATAATTCATGTCTTCCCCATATTATTCATGTCTTCCTCATATTATTCATATCTTCCCCATATTATTCATGTCTTCCCCATATTATTCATGTCTTCCCTATATTATTCATGTCTTCCCCATATTATTCATATCTTCCCCATATTATTCATGTCTTCCCCATATTATTCATGTCTTCCCCATATTATTCATGTCTTCCCCATATTATTCATATCTTCCCCATATTATTCATGTCTTCCCCATATAATTCATGTCTTCCCCATATAATTCATGTCTTCCCCATATTATTCATATCTTCCCCATATTATTCATATCTTCCCCATATTATTCATATCTTCCCCATATTATTCATATCTTCCCCATATTATTCGTATCTTCCCCATATTATTCATGTCTTCCCCATATTATTTGTATCTTCCCCATATTATTCATGTCTCTAATTCTCTTCTGCATGTGTTTTTAGGTCTCCCTCTACTTCATGGCTCTGTGGGTTATAGACAAGGTACCTACTAGTGATACCTTTTCAGGTTTTGTCAGTGTGTATCCTACCAAATGCCAATACCTTGGCCCCACCTCTTGGTTCACTAGTATTTTATAATTTCTCTCCATGAGCTGTACATTAGTGATTCTGTCATACCATTTCAGTCCTTCCATTCTGCACAACAATTGAAGAATGTTTGAAGATCATCACTGAACTGTTCTTCAGTCAGCTGTTCTTCATGTTTATGATCTGTGCAATAGTACTGATGTCATGTCAGAGTTAACGATGCAAAATGTGGTACTAAGCTAATTTCATTTGGCTTCCACAAATTTCCTAGTAATATAAAAACTCCTCTGGTTTGTTTTGTATTCTTTATGTTTAATATCTCTGTCTGTTCTCATCTGTGTCTACAATGCTACCTAAATAATCCCTTTCCCCTTTTCAAATCTAGTTGTTGTGAGCCTCCATCAAGTGTGTTTAGTTTATCTAGCATCTGATTTAATGTGAGACAGGAAAGTACTGTCACTAGGAAAGTCCAGATCATCAAGTTGATGCCTTGAATTCCATTTCTGGCTGTAGTTATTGTTGTCTTCATAATCTAATCTACAGTTAGTAAGAATATTAATGGTGACAAAAGGCATCCATGTCTCACTCCTGGTCTTATTTCAATGTACAAAGTTACAAAGTTGTACTAGATGGTTACAATATGAGAAACTGATTCATCAATATAGTTTTCCGGTATGAAGAACTCTGCATTTCATGTCTTTATAGTTGCCCTCATAAAGTTAATAATTTTCTGAGGGATACCATAGTACCCTGGACAAACTTTGAGACATCTAGCAGGCATAATAAGAGAACAGCTGAGTGGTATTTCACAGAACATGACTCTAATCATTTCAATATCTGGGATCATAAGGGTCTTAAGGATGTATATTTCAATAATGTTACACCATGTTATTCAGACAGTTCCATTACATTTAAAATAGAAAGCCATTTAATTACAATTATGATCTGTTTATGAGGCAAGAGTCAACACTATTGCCAATGTCCCAGCGTAAGATAATTGTTACACCTTTCCTATGGGGCTTTCTATTTTTTCATTTCTTTTGATTATATACTTCTATAGGAAACTAAGTACCATAGTAGCTAGAAGCTGACCTACCAACTCAGTGTTCATGGGTTCAAAACCAGATGGGGGTAGATTTTTAAAACTGGTGTGAACTACCAGCCTAACAGGGTACCAGGAAATGTATTGAGAAGTCAAAGTGGCTGGCTAGACATTGACATCCCCAACCAAGTTCTGACTGGTCTACAAATATGGGTTTAGCACCAATGCATAATGCACCTTTCAGATGTGCAAAAGGGTCCTTTACTTTACTTATATGCATAAATTCCCTTTTCTCTTTCTTTCGTTATTATATTATTGAATTTAGTCTCTCTTTGATATGCCATTTTTCACCCAAAGTGTTGGACTTCTGTACAGGTTCAGTAACAACAGAAGTTGAACATGCTTTTTATACAACATCTGGATGTACTGTTTATCTTTGTTGTTTATGATTGAGTTTTTGTATAAGGTTTTTTTTTGTTTTTGTTTAATTAATAGTGTCTGTTGTCTCTGACAAAGGCTGGTCATAACCAAAATGTCAACAGAGAAGAATAATATGGGGAGGACATAGATGGAACTGCATGGGATAGCAAGAGATAGGATGACTTGGGGTGAGTGGGTTGGGGATAAAGAACAGAAGAAAAAAGAGAAAAAGAGAAGTAAATCACTGACTGGATTGTATCCAAGAGGTACAAACAAACTCTCCTTAGCAAGAGGAAACCAACCCCTACTCAGCATTTTCTGTCCCTGAATATCTGAACGTCTCTCCTGTTTGGGTTATAAAGTGACCCTGTCCCACCCATCTCTGTTCTGAAATTCTCAGTACACCAGTATTCAAGTACTGCAAAAGGTCATAGGATACCCACATTTCTTTATCATGTTATGAGATGAGACGGAAGAGGTACAAAACATTAAACGTATTCACAGACCTGCACCTTTTTTCTCAGAAGCCAGGATATTTATTTTTGCAAATACAGGGAAATTTCAGGTGCCAGGGAGACATTTCTAAGCACCATGACAACCGGGCACCTAGATTTTCTGCTCCAGTGAGAGTGTCTAGAGAAGGTTGCGGCAATCGAAAAGATTAAAGGTATTAGAGATCAATGTGGAAGAGGGAGAAAATGTTAGATGGTCTGACAGATTTGTGAGAAAGATGATCAGTGGTTGAGCTTATCAAGAACACAGAGGATATATGTTGCGGAGGAATATGATCACCTGCACAGCAAAGCATGGCACATGATGACTGATGTAGAGACTTGGATAAGATATAGCTGGATTTAATTTTCTCAGCTCTGTTAAACAAGTTTGTTCATTAGTTTGAAAAGTTAAAGAGAGATTTCACCACAAGCCATTCACTTCAAGGTAGACCTGGTAGTTGGTAGCAAACATGCCTGCAGCCCTGGTAGTTGGTAGCAAACATGCCTGTAGCCCTGGTAGTTGGTAGCAAACATGCCTGCAACCCTGGTAGTTGGTAGCAAACATGCCTGCAGCCCTGGTAGTTGGTAGCAAACATGCCTGCAGACCTGGTAGTTGGTAGCAAACATGCCTGCAACCCTGGTAGTAACATGCCTGCAGCCCTGGTAGTTGGTAGCAAACATGCCTGCAGCCCTGGTAGTTGGTAGCAAACACGCCTGCAGCCCTGGTAGTTGGTAGCAAACATGCCTGCAGCCCTGGTAGTTGGTAGCAAACATGCCTGCAGACCTGGTAGTTGGTAGCAAACATGCCTGCAGCCCTGGTAGTTGGTAGCAAACATGCCTGCAGCCCTGGTAGTTGGTAGCAAACATGCCTGCAGCCCTGGTAGTTGGTAGCAAACATGTCTGCAGCCCTGGTAGTTGGTGGCAAACATGCCTGCAGCCCTGGTAGTTGGTAGCAAACATGCCTGCAACCCTGGTAGTAACATGCCTGCAGCCCTGGTAGTTGGTAGCAAACATGCCTGCAGCCCTGGTAGTTGGTAGCAAACACGCCTGCAGCCCTGGTAGTTGGTAGCAAGTTAGTTAGTTAGTTAGTCGCGGTTCCAACTTCACGGCAATGGGTTGTCCCCATATTGCTCCGTTCCTGTGCCAGTGAATATCATAACAAAATGACTCAACTGTTGAGTCAACATCTCAATCCATCCAGCATCATTTCTCTTGGTCTGCCTCTGCCTCTCTTCCCCTTGATCTTTCCAGTTGTCACGATGTTCTCCAATGCTTTTCTTCTCATCACATTACCACACACGGTAAATGGTAGTGTGTCCAGTGCCTGTGGGTGGTCACTTGGACAGTAGTAATTGATCAGATGTAGGTCTTTATTGCCTGTCTTAAGTTTAAGTGTCTGATACTCAGCCCCTTCTAAGTAAACTTCAATTAAAATTTTTTTTTGCGACCATCCAATGACTTCCGGTTTGTAACCATGCTTGCTTATGACCTCATGTATTCTAAAACAACGTGGCATATATCAAGGGAAACCACCCTAATAAATTCAGAAGTGGCCTGTCTGCTATGCTGCAAGCGTTCGTCGCTTTGAACTTTTACTTCTGTTGAAGTTATTAAGTTTTTATGATGTTCGGTAACCTAATTTTGTTTTTAACGCGTTTCTTTTTGTCTCTGGTTACCGTTTAATGCATTTTTGAATTCTGCGTTCAATTTTACATATACATGAAGAGTTTCAACATTAATCTCCTTTAATTGTGTTCGGGAGAAAAAAATTTTTACCAGCAGTGCAGTAGTACATATTTATTTAAATTTAAATAAAATACTGTGAAATAAGTTGTTTTTTAAACAGTTAGTATTTAATTATTAATTGCTCACTTTTAGATACAGAACGGTGTAATTACAGAGCAGAAGTAGAAATCAATTATTAGCGAAAGTGACTGCTTAATTTATGCATCAGTTACAAACTTATTTACTTACATTAATGCATGATTTTTAATCAACAAAAGAAAGATGACGCAATGCGGTGGTTACATTAAGACAATGTGAGTACATTTTCAAGAATTGTTCTTTCACTAACAATGAACATTTCACATGACATTTAATTAATATAAAAGGGCAGCTATTCATAACTATTAATTAGGTCACAGCACATCCTATAGAAAAGACTTAAAAGTTGAGTGCATTTTTCTCAGAGACTCGGAAACACTCGTACTTTGTGCAATGCTTTCGGCAGGCCGCCCTGCGGAAAGAGACAGAGCCAAATGGGATAAAAACACGGTGCAATGAAGTCGATCCTCTCAATCCTCTCTACATTCTATAGAAAGAGGAATGTGACCTCTACTTTCCTAATACCAAAAAGCACAATAAAGTATACATCTTGACAGGTTTGTTAGCAATGCGACTTGTAATGAATAATAAACAATTGGTGGCCATTTTTAATTGTTAATTAGGTCATGGTACATCCTATCGAAAAATAGATAATACATCAAGTTAGGCTTCGCTACCCCGGACGCAATGATATACAGTACTAGGTTGTCTGTTTAAAAATAAACAAGTCACAGTAATAGAAGGCAGAAGTTCTCAGCATGCAATTTATTGGGCCAAGATCAGCTGTGTTCAATTTACTAAGATTCCTTTGCAATTCCTGGTTGTAGATCAAGACACAAAAATATTAATAACTCCGCTTAGAATTAACGGACAGTCTTCACTGAGATTCGTCTTGTCAAGCTGTATCTGTCATGGTTTCATAAGCCCTACTTTTAAATATTGTCTATATATGCTAGATTCAATGGACTTCGTGATTTCTTTGGTAATGACAGTGATACAGAGATACTTGAAAAGAACGCTCCTTTTTCTATAGCCATTTTCGAAGTAAACCACACGCTCAGTATTATTCGCAGCGCGCGAAGTAAACATCACGTGGCCAGCCGCAACTGCGAATAATCATGTGACCAGCTGCATCTGTGAATAACGCTCAGTATTATTCACAATGCACTGGGAATAATGACTTCGGCTTCGTTCTATTCTTTCTTCTAGTTCTATTAAACGTCTCTAGTACTCACTGTAAAATATATTTGTATTTTGAATACAAAATCCACTTCATTCTT